>JAOVVB010000043.1:11001906-11019137 GCA_028570985.1 Heterobranchus longifilis
CCAAGTTGTAGTGCGGACTGGGTATTCCGCTGTGGCGACCCCTTGCCGGGAGCAGCCGAAAGACCAACAACAACATGGAGATGAATCTCTAAGCTGCAGTAAAACATTTAAATGGTGCAAATGTTTTAAAGAAGTCTGCACGCCTGTGAATGACGATCCCGGCCAAGGTGCCTCGGAGACCACTTCAGTCGGTCCCATGAACATTTAGCGACTTGTCATCAACTTGCAGAAGAGATGCATCTGTATGTGGGAACTTTACACACAGTCATTAATGAACACCTGCATTTCTTGAAGGTGAGTGAACGTTGGGTCCCCAGAGAGCTCCCTGTCTCTGACCGTTACAGAAGATCTAATCGGCAGTGAGCATTTGGACACAGAAGGCCAAGATGTCTAGTCATGGCTCCGGCGTACTGGGAAAAACTTTCTGCCTAAATGGTATCTAGGCACTAATAAAATGCTGGAATAAGTGCATTACTGTGGCGGGGATTATATAGAAAAGTAAGGGTAGTTTTTACTCTTATAACGGTCTTGTTATTCTGCACAATCAAATGTCCCAGTTTAACTTTGAACGCCCTGACATTTACTTCTAATTATTGTAAATACCTTTATTGAAAGCACCCTGCAATTTTATTGTGAGCAAAAGTGTCATGTTCTAAGTTGTTTAGCATATGTCGATCTAAGTATCAGAAAAATTCTCAGACGGAATCTGCCTTGCCATCCCAGGACTTTCAGAGGGGGTTGTCGATTAAAAAGTTCATGTATAAATAGACCTAATGGTTAAAGTGTGAGAACATAGATTGTTACACTGTTTAGATTTTTTTGCTATAAAATCTACTGATTATTAACGTTTCAAATTAATTAATTGACAGATTTAGCTTTGATGAGTGTGAGAACTGATTAATGTGTTATGTATCCATATCTTTATATAATCTGACTGTTTAACTACTTTAACATTTTGTATTACATAACAATCGTTTCTGTTACAGTATTTTAAGATCTTAGACGTTATGGTAGTGTTTAGTATTTTAAGAGCTGTTTTATTTTTGGAATTGTCGAATATCAAAGTAATATGTTCAACCAGGATTGACTTTAACAACCTTAATACAATAATGTTTTTTTTTTTTTGTGACCGCACTTCATGTAGTGCAGCTCATTTTGAATTAAGTTTGTTTGTTAAGGGTATTATTTACTAGTTTAATATCTCAAAGATCTCAGGCAGATTAGCTCTGTGTTTTGCTGTCTACTATTTTGTATTAAATGTATATACGGTAGTCCTTGTTGAAGTTGCACTCCTGATTTCATCGTAGTCGTCAGATGAAAATAAAGGCTTCTTCTAACGGTCTTAATGTACTATAACATTAAATTCTATGCAACTGCTCCAGGCTTTCCTAGACAGCTCTGGGCCAGGACCAGAAAGACACAGCCCACTGCTTATTGGCTGCTGCTTCTTGCAGGGTTTTTTTTCTCCCAAGAACTGTCTTTTGGCACAAAATGTAATTTTATGGACACATGAACTTATCAGTATACATGAGTTGTCAGTTTTGTGATTTGAAGAGACATAATGTCTGCTGAATTTGCTTTCTATGCAGAGCATATTTCTTTATTTTGAAATTATGTAACACGTTCTACCAGTACACTGCAAGAGTGAGTCATTATCACACCTCCCTGTATCTCGCACCCGGGAACATTTTAGATGTGCTAGAGATATACCGTACTTGAGATGTTGGCATATCTTATTTAAGTAAGATTTCCTGATTACTGAATTGTACTGCACGTCTTGTTTGCAGCAATGTGAAGATCAACCCCGTGTCATCTGTGAGATCAGTTTAAGAACAGTTAACAAATTATCACGCTGGGGTTGAATTTAAGTTTTCTTTTTTTTTTATTCTTTTTTTTTTTTTTTATTCATTTGTTGTTGTTTTTTGTCTTAGTGGTCCTACCCAGAGAGCACCTGGTGCGTCACCATCAGCTTACAATATCAGCAGCGCTACAGGGCAGGAGCGTACCAACTTTCCACGAGGGGTGCCTGCGCGAAACACCTTCCACATTGGTCAGCAGAGAGGGGCACGTGATCAGCAAGGCTCTCCATATCATGCTACTCCAGCCTCACCTTCCCTGTCTCATGGCACAAGCCAGCAGCGGAGACAGCCAACCTCAGGCATCTTCAGCAAGTTCACCTCCAAGTTTGTACGTAGGTGAGGACGTATAACAGGATCCTCTCACAACACGGAGTTCTGGTTGATTGGGGGGGGAATTAAAGGTCTTTAAGTTGGCTAGGTGGGGTGATGCCATTGTCCAAATTCATTATAAAGTGATGTGCAGGCAGGAGTAGCATGCACACCTGTTTTAGAGGAGAAACAGATATATGTATTTTTAAAGAAGAGAGAGATTCTAGTTTAGTGGTAAAAAAGGAAGTCACCATCACATCACACATTCTCACATCTCTGCTTCCTTCTTGCAGCTGGGTATGTGTGTAGCCTTGTTTATTTATTTATTTTCTTTCTCTCTCTCTCTCTTGCTCGCTCTATCTGCATTTTTAAATAGTTTATGCCGTATCGGTAAGTAAGGTGAAGAAGTTTTGTTTGACTGGTACACACCAATGTTACACCCTATAAAGGCTGTTGTTCTCAAGAAATCACAAAGGCATGACTACTCAGGAGAGTTTCAACAATGTCACAAACTGATCTTTCCTCAAAGGTCAAGTCCTTGTTAGGAAATGAAACCTCATTGCTATTGCTCATAATCTTGACAATATTGTTTTAGCACACATCTACAGCCACTCACATTTCTTATCTATTTCATCATTTCCTGCTTCTGGGTTCTAGCCGACTCTGAGCATACTGCCACCTTTTACCACCTCTGTGGTGACAGTATCCATGGTAACAGCGGAGGTATCACATTCCCCAGCCCTATAAATACTTGTGGCGGGGACACCTTGGTGTGCGATCACTACCAGAGCTGTGAGCTTTGTAGAAAAATTACAGGTGTATTTTCAGTAAAATATGAATCTTTTTGTAGTAATTACGTGTCATTTTAAACATGGCTAGATCTTACAACGTTGTGTTTTGCTTAAACACAGATTAGAAAATACACCTAAATGCACAGCCATGTTGTTTCCTCTCAAGTATTTTGATATAGTGGAGAAAGTCCACATATAATCTCAGGTCAGTGATCAGACTGCTGAATGTGTTTTTAGATGCATCATTTATTTGTTCGTCAGGTTATTGTTTATAAAACTTTGGGGAGGTAAAAAGAGTTGCTTGAGCAAAATTAAGAGCATCAGCCATAATATGACCACTGATCGGTGATGTGAATATTACACATTGATTGATTGGCACGTGAAATTGGGTTGAATATGTTACACAGCAAGTGACCATTTTGGACAATGTTCTATTCATGTCAATGTTACTTTGACATGTACCAACTACATAAACATTGTTGCTGACCAAGTACAACCCTTTATAAAAATTGTATTCCCTAATTACAGTGCAACATAAGTTTAAGGTGTTGATTTGGTCTCCAAGTTTTCCAGATATCAGTCTAATCGAGCATCTGTAGGAAAACAAGTCTAATCCAGAGGTCCCATCCTCGCAGCTTACAGGACTTAAAGGATCTGCTGCTGGCAGCTTGGTACCAGATACCATAGCATACCGTCAGAGGTCTAGTGAAGTCCATGCATTGACGGGTTCGGGCTGTTCGGGTGGCAAAAGTGGACCTTATCAATATTAGGTTGGGTGGTCATAATGTTATGGCTCATCAGTGTATAATCTCTCTAATCCAGATTCCAGTGAAGTAGATAATATGAACACCTCGCTCATGGGCCACTGATAAACTGAATTCACTGTATGTAAAGCCAATACACTTTCTTGCGATCCTTATTATGCTTCAAAAACAGGAGTTAAACTGTGAACCCATACACTAGGCTTTACGTGCCTTTTTTTTCGTTCTTTTTTTCTCTCCAGTTACGTCCCAAAAATAAGAGCATCCTAAGCTACATTTCTTTGGGTTTAGGTTTCCGATTTAGATTTTCTCTGTAATTACATCAGTAGTTGCTTTCAGATTATCTCGACTAGATACACTGCCTAGCCAGAAGGGGGTAAAAAAGTTGCACACAAGAAACAGAAGGTATGACTGCCCTTTAGCTTTAATTCCACTGTGCAATGTAGTGACCAATTTGTGTTTGTGTGGTGAAGATTCCTCATGTACCACTCTCTTTCAATTTGAGTCCTGGAATACTCTTTGTGCCATCAGAAAAGGAAAAAAAAAATAGATACTTCATAGATATGATAACCTGGTCATTAGATCAGATTAGGTCAGCTGATTTTGTTGTATTTCCACATAACGTGGCAGAGTCTAGACCTGACTAATTGAAGCAGCCCTGATCATAACACTGCCTCCATAGGCTTGTACCAGGCAGTGTATTTTATATAGTCGAGCACATCAGCCACACAAAATATTTTATGTTAAATTACACATTTTACAGACAGGCATATTGTGATATCCGACATCTTTCCCTCAGCACTTGAAAGTGACATGTGGAGATAAAGAGAGAGGTTTTAAACGGTTCTGATATGTTTTTATGCTACATGTAAAACTCCTAATGCTGCTAGCTGTGTAATCTTACCATCTGATCACACTGACACAATTAACGAGGAGAGTTTGCTTACAAATGTGCATCAACATTAACAGTGTTGTTTTTTGCACCTGCTGTCACACTAACGGTCACTTCAGGTCTTTTTAAAACATCCCTGCATTTCAAAGAGTCTTAATTTAGCTGTTTTTGTGATCTGCTGATTTTTTTTTTAATCAACCTAATCAAGCAGGTTCAGAATTTCAGAATATTTTAAAGTTTTTCAGAAATTTCAGGATACTATGAAGTACACTTTACTGTAAGGTGTGCCTTTTGAGAGGCAGTAGTACTTTGAATACTGTCATTATCAGTACCGTAAATTTGTATCATTAATGTCATACTGTAATTATCTATTCACGGCACTAGGATAGACACTAGTAAACTCCTACTCTGAATTTATATAAAACTCCATTGTTTATAGGAACACCTTTTTAATATTTTGCTTTTCGCATACTGGCATTCATATTTACATGCTACGTTCTTTTTTTTTTTTTTTTTTTTTTTCCTTTTTTTTCTTTGTTGATTTTATTTTTTTGTAGAAATCTATCATTCAGGTTCCCCAGAAGGTAGGAAAGCACACTGATAACCCCTTCTGCAACCTTTCGTTTTGATTTACCCTTTTATCCTCTCCCAATTTTGGTGTTTTTTTTTTTTTTTGTGTGTGTGTTTTATTACAATTTTTTTTAATGTAACTTTATACGTATACTTCCCCCTTATACTTTTTAATCTTTGCTGTTTTATGGTTGGCTCTTTATTGCCGTTTGGTATATGTGTGCTCTGTAATGACCACTACTAACATCCCACATCCAAACCACCAAAAGCTCACCTTCGACATTATAACGAAATTCCCAAAGAAATTAACATCCTCTTCATTTCCCCATCCTCTCTTCTTTCACCTCATCCCCTTTATTGTCGTCTCCATTAGTTGTAAACAGTCACCTCATCCGTGCGTTGACGCTGCTGTATAGGCTATCGGTCCTTAACTTTATTTAAGGATACCCCCAGGGTAAATGGGACATGATGTCATAGCAGTTCATCAATAAAAAGGTTGTGAAATTTTATGATGAGTGTAGAAGTTAGAGTAAGAAACTATCAAACTACATTGTCTTTCACACTCACTTATTGGTTGTATTTTTATAATAAAAAAACGATTTATGCCTTGTAGCAGTTGAAACCTGGAAAGGGGGATGTTGAGGATGGAAAGGAGTGACGGAGGGGATTATACTCTATATACTCTCAGGAACATTTCTCTCTTTCTCTCTTAATTCTTTTTCTTCTCAGCCCTTTTAACATGATGATGGTGGTAACAGCATCCGAAGCTGAGATTAACCCGACTGGCTTTGGCCTGCTCTTCCAAAACCACACTGTCTCCTGTTTTTTTTTGTTTTTTTTTCTTTCTCCTCTTATACCCTCCCCTTCCATGTGTCACTATATTTCACTTCTGTATCCGCCACATTGTACGTGAGAACATGTCGGACTCGGGAAGGGACCATGTTTATGGAAATCTAACTGCACTTACTGTAATAACCAAACACACTACTGCACTCCACCTTATATGCTCAAATATATGTCCTGTTTGTAATCATGTGCTTCATATGAAGGTGTGAATCTTGGTGTTGTTGATGTGTGGTCTTTTGTCCAGAAGAGGGCACTGTCATATAATACACGATGACTTTGCGTCCTCTCCTGGTCAATGATTGTATTGTGTGTTAATTAGTAAAATCTTCCTTCACAGGTTCTATTATATCCACCTTGTGTCCTGCTCTTTAACCTACAGATACTGCTTTTTGTGTTTGTTAAACTGCTTCATGTCGCTAACCCTTTGCTCATGTCTTTGTTACATTTCTGGTTAAAAGTCCGTTTTTAAACAGATCTGTCCATGTCTGCTCATAACAGCTAAAATCATTTGAAAAATGTCAGTTTTTTCCTTTTCTATGTCTGACATTGTTTCTGTTTTATGTTGGTGTGTTTGGGTGCTTGTGGGTGTGCGTGCTCGCTCAGGGGCTGTACCAGCTGTAGGGTCATTGTTGGCAGACTGTAGTTTACATGGTGATGGGCTCATAGACATCAAGTTTTTCCCGGGTCCTGGAGTAGTTCTCTCCGGTTTAGTTCAAATCCATTCCATCCCATAATATTCACTCATTCAGTTCCCCCCACTGTAGAGCACAATCCTGTTATTGCCCTTTCACATTTGCAATATTAGACCTTCTGCCTGTTTTGAAATGGAGCTTCTAGTAATGGAATGGGATTGGCGTACCTGGATATCCATAACGCTTAAGGTGCTTGGTGCCAAGTACACTGGTACAAAAACTAATCTTGTTGCGATTTCTTTCGAGGAGCCCGTATGAGGGAGAGAGTCGAGACGAGGGCAGCAGGTGAGAGAAAAAAATATATGAATTACAAAAAACCTGATCAAACTATTTCCTAATCAGATTTAATCAATGGATAAGTAAATATGTAGAGTCGTAATTGACTGAGAAGGGTGTTTGATTGACCAATTAATGTCTTTAATTGACCAATCAGGATTAATTAGGTTTTGGGTGTGTGTGTGTGTGTGTGTGTGTGTGTGTGTGTGTGTGTGAGAGAGAGAGAGCACGCGACACTGTCTGACATGCTTTGTGTTGTCATTAAGTGTTTTTTGTGACTAACCCCTCCCTCATAGTTTTTTTTTTTTTTTCTCCTTGATCCATTTTTTTTACATACACACACTGATTGAGCCAAGGGTTAATTCCTTTCTGTGACTTATTTAAAATCAGGCTTAGATTTAGCTACAGTAGTAAACTCAATTCAGTACTACAGTTTGGTTTTTCTGTCTAGACACAACATTCTGCCTCCTTACACACCTTACAAGACATGGGAGACATTTTAAAGTTGCCTCAGCTTGTAAATAAAACTAAAATCATGAAAGCAGTTACAATAAGTTGGATGTCCTTTTAGAGCCATCTACGTCCACTTAAGTTCGAACAGACAGTAAACTGATGCCCTGATAGAGTGAGTGTGTCACATGGGGGGATAATTAGATGTTGAATTGACAGCAGTACTTTAACATGCATGCCTTTTTTTTTTTTCTCGGCTGTTCTTTCTTGTCGTCTCTCCCCTCTGTCCACTTCCTCCTCTTCTGTCTTTTGTTCAACACTTCCAACGATCCCCTTGTTCTCTTACCTTCACATATGTTCCTCTCCCTCTGTCCACCTTTTTCTTCTATGCTGTTTTCTTTCATATTTCTATATGATTTTCCACCTCTCGCTCTCTCCTTCTTTTTTTTTTTCCTTCCCCTTCCTGTCCATCCCTGTCTCCAGGTCCATGCTCAGCAGCGCCGACAAGGCAGAGAAGACCGGAGTAGGAGGCGGGACACTTGGCTCAGGCGGTGGGGATGAAAACAAGGACTCGCTCTCCTCCTCTTCTCCAAGGGGCGGAACTCCGCCTCCATCCGGGAAGGATAACACCAAGCCTCGCTCGCTGCGCTTCACCTGGAGCATGAAGACCACGTCGTCCATGGAGCCCACCGAGATGATGAAAGAGATCCGTAAGGTTCTGGACGCTAACAGCTGCGAATATGAAGTGCGCGAGCGCTACATGCTCTTCTGCATGGCTGGTAACCCCTCCCGTGATGACTTCGTCCAGTGGGAGATGGAGGTGTGCAAGCTGCCCCGGCTGTCGCTCAACGGCGTGCGCTTCAAGAGGATTTCCGGCACTTCCATCGCCTTCAAGAACATCGCTTCCAAAATCGCCAATGAGCTCAAACTATGAGGGGGAGAGCGAGGGATAAAGCGGGTGGGTGATGGTTAGATATGGGGAAAACGAGACGGCCAGGAGTAACCACTGAAATGAGTAGTGAGATACTAAATAGACAGATTTTACGGTTTTGTTGAAAATAAGCTGTACAGATGCTACACGCCGAAATCCAGTGTGAGGTATGAGAGGAAAAAAGTGCTGTATATGCTGATTTTGCTGGTTTCAGGATCACTAGCCTTTATTCTCATGTATCAGGCCAGAAATGGGGTGAAAGGAAAGAAACACGGTTGTTTTACTTTTTGTCCACTATGAGATGATGCTGATTTGATGAACTCTGCAGTTTCCTAAACTCATGTCGGTCTTCAACTCGGCACTCACACACTCCGAACAGAGTTCATAATATCTGCACATACTTTCATTTGTTTTGCTGTGTGGATTACCTACAAAACCCACTCCCACTCAACACTTCTTCCTTTTTGTTCTGTCAACAAGGTTGAACCTCATCAGCACCCAAAAAAAAAATAAAGAAACAAAAAAGAGGGCCACCACTTGAATACCGCTCAAGGGATTGTGTGTGTGATGGTTTGGGTGATTTACTTCATTGACTGGGTTGTGATGTGTTGCACTGGTATGGGTGTATTTTTGTTGTCTCATCCCCCCCCCCCCTTTCTGAAAAGAAATCAAATGTATTTCAATGTTGTAAAATCGGTGATTTATGTGTTTTTATTTCTTGTGGGTTTTAAAATCTGTTAATGTCTTGCTGTAATGAATACCACACACCAACAACAGACTCCAGCAAACCTCCTGTTCCCCTTGGACTAAACAATCACTGGAAAAGACGCTGCGAAAGAGGACTACATCCCCTGCATCAGCACAGCTGTCGTTATGAGACAGATCTCTAAATCCCTGTTTGGGCTTCATCTGCGGAGTCCACCTTCCACATCCAGGACGCCTGAAAAGCTGCATTGGTTTGGTAGCAAATCACATGAGCCCCTACATCACTTTGAGCATTATTACTCTTTTCATGCTTGTCTCTTTCTGTGTGCATTAGTTTGAATGAGAGTGAATCGTGTGTAACCAAAAGTTTGCTTTGGGCTCTTTGTCTTGACCTTCATGCAGTGATTGTATAAAGTAGCAGCAAGCCCACTGAGAACTACACATCAGGAGCAGATGTTTTGGTACCACATGGTTTAAAAGGATTATCAGTTTTGATATTCTTGCTCAGGCATTAGTAGAGCCAGCCGAGAAAGACATATGCGTGCGAGAGAAAGGTGAGCTATGTCCTGTCTTTCCACTGCGCTATACATGTTTTGCATGCATGGATACACACTCGGATATTATCGAACCGGTAGAGTAACGGTGTCTCTTCCAAGTCTGAGTGGTGGTTGGCAGGACACTTGTGCACCTCTGCGTTTTTATATCTTTTTGTTCCCAGAAAATGTTTGTCACATTTATTTGCAGTTCTATGAATGATCATTGTCTAAGGTGCTGGGGATCCAATTGTCATTATCTATTAATATAAATTTTCTTCAGGGTTGATTTTTATTTCATATTTTTCATTGCTGTAATTTTAATATTTTTCTTTGTCAGAGCTGATGTATGGCAGAGATAGAAAGAACTCCAAATGTACATTTGGTGCAAAGAGATGATTATGATCAATGATAGTAATAAATGAATGATGAAACTCAAACTGTGTAGGTAATGATGCAATGAAGACTCGTATCTCCAAACAGGTCACGATGGTGAATGAGGGTCTGAGGTTCTGCACGCACACACCACTGCATGTAGATTTTGGTTATTTCACTTTATTCTAAAAAGGGAAGGAAAAAAAAGGAAACACCACCATATTCAAGGTTCACCTGTAAACATTTCTCATATACAAAGTTTTGGTGAAAATGGAAAACTCCACTGGCACAAACTGTTAAACTCTAGTGTTGCAACATCTTAGACACTTTGCCTCCAAGATCATGACATCTGACTGAGGAGTCAGTGTACTTCAGTGTACAGAAAAATCAAGTATTGCGGGTCTTTTAGTGCTTTAATATTAGCTACTTCTACATCATTACTATCTACTAATATTTCAGGGAATCTAATAGAAATAATAATAAAAAACACCTGCTTCACTAAGCTGAGTTCTAGTAATACATGGCTCTTTAATGGAAACCAAAAAAATGCCTGTTCCCAGTTTACACTCACAAACATCATGTGGTGTCTTCCTTGTAACATAGTTGGAGATGTTCTGCTCTGTTGCCATGGAGATGGGAAACCTGTGATTCAGTTGTCAAGGCATTTCAGTACATTCCAGTGTATAATGTCTAAAGGCTCTTTTTCTCCTTCGAGAAATTTTGGTTCAAGTACTAACGATGTTTCCTGACAAAGGTCGTTTCTGTAACTGATGACGGTGAACGATGTGGTTGTGGGTTCGGTGGCCTCTGAGGTATACCATTAAAGCTGAGGCCCTCTAGGTGTGTGTGTGTGTGGTCTTTATTTGGCAAGTCTGCACTGAGTTTTTTTTTTTCTGTATTAGATGAGTGACAGAGAGAGATCTTTGCCTGTACAACTGTTGGTGTTTAATGGGGATTTTGATGCCAAACTTACTGCTCACTCATTTCACCTGTCTAACCTTATGTCTAATCACCATCCCTGACTCATCATTTGTGCCTGAACAACTGCAGTAAGGTTTTTTTTTGTTTTTATGCCCTTGGCACCTGGACAGTCCGTATTTTTCCTAGAAGGCCCTGAACTGCGACCGGTTTCCTGTTAACATCCTAATTTAGAACTGGTTTGAGATCAGTGCCGGAGGCTAACGCCAGCAGCTCGTGTCAATCAGTGCGAGTGTGGCGACTCCACTTCGATCCCCATCAGCGAGGGAGGCAGCTGTGCGCCGGAGCCTGCAGAGGACCCGATGGAGTTCCTCGAGTTGTGAGATGAGGCCACCGCCGGACGGATGAGTGGAGGTGGAGGGTGGTTGTGTGGAGTTCGGGTCTGGAGCGGACGCGTTTGAAGTGGAGGAGGCTGTCGCAGCAAGCTAGGGGGTGCACTGGGGGGAGTCGGCCGTAGTAAAGGTGGGGGTTGGGTAAGGGGAGGAGAAGACTGGCTGGAGTTACTGGCTACTTCAGAGGACGGCTGTGGACTGCCCGAGTCTGCGGGGGACACAGTGTCCCTCTTAGTCTGCATAGAACAAAAGGATATTAAACATTAGGAAAGATACTTTAAATAAACCATTTACGTAGATGGTAATATTTTTCCTGAATCTTTTAGATGTTGATAGATTTATACTTTATTTCACTGTTATCTTGCCTCACCTCTTCATCTTCCACTCCTGCTGTCCCGTTCAGGTCCTTCATGGTCTCGCTGTTCCCCCGCAACACTTCCTGTTCTGCCTGCCATTCGCGCAGCACTTCCTCCAGATTGAAACGGCGGCGGTAGCTGATGAAGAATGAGCTCACCTGACCCGCCGTCTTGTTCCCAATCACATCAGCGATGGCGGCAAAGTCTTTACCGTAGCGCCTGATGGCTACACAAAGCCAACACACATGCATGTAAATCAACATCAGAATTATTATTATTAATTATACTACAAGGATGTGCTTTTAATTGGAATTATACCACAATCCAGGGGAATCGAACGATACTGCCTCTTGGACACTACAAATCTTTTTTTTGTCAACAACTAGACAAATATATTTTTCCTTATCTGCCATGATCGTCAAGTAGCAGGGAAAGTAATGATAATTTGACTTACCCTGTACAGCCAGTAGCTGCTCCTCTGTGGTCCAGCGGGAGTTAATCTTAAGAGTGGGCTGAAAGTGTGAATAGTCATAAACACGTTAATTTCTGTCGTCCATCAAGGATGGGGGGAAAAAAACAGAAATGCTAATTATGGAAGCCTAAGGGGCAGTTGCTAGAACAGTGAATAACATTTATGCAAACATTTTCTAGAATATTTTATTCACAAACGGTTGTCATAAATTGTTTTTTTTGAGTATTTAGGCAGCCAGCTTTTACATTCCAAGGAAACATGTTTCTTGTTCAAGAAGTTGTGCATACAGTCCAGATTCAATAGATGATCTAATTAATATTCCAGTCACACACACAACTTCTAACAAAATCACAGTAAACCCCGAGTATGTTAAAGTACCAACAAAAATAAATAAATAAAGACAGTTGAATGTAGAGTAATAACTTGACTGCACCTCAGCTGGTCTTATGGCATCGATACCATCTGCCAAACTCCGTTTGAGGACACTGTTTGCTTGCTTGATACTCTGAACCTGTGTAAGGATTGGTACAGTTTGTCTTGTGATTAATATCGGCTTGTACAAACCCATACCAAATACTACAGTGTGTGTGTATGCACTATCGTGCAATCATTACCTGTCTCTTGAGGGACACCAGCTGAGTGTCGAGCTGGCGGTTCGAGACGGTTCCTGACTCTGTGGAAGCCGACAGGGTGATGATGTCATCCTGAACCAGGTACATGCCCTTTGGAGGTCTGCGGCGTGCCCTCAGCGGATGGTGCCGATACTGAGCTCCCTGGCTCTCTTTGCGTGTTGGTCCTGACCTCCCCGAGCTTCTCTCGCTGCCTCCTCCGGAACCGAGGGTCAGCTTGGGCTGCAGGAGAAACAAAACAAAAAAAACAAACAAACATTCTTAAACACCAAGTGATCATTTTTTACAAAAGGTTGTCACACCATTTCTCAGCTTTCTACAGATAAATAGCTAATGACCAAATCTATTCTCATGTGAACTGACTAGGCTCTAATCCACTTTCGTATGTCTTTCTAAACAGCGCTAATATTAGTTGGTAATGTGACAGTACGGCTGCCATACTGTTGCAACCAAGCAATGTTTTATGCAGAGTTTATGCTTTACCTCTTTCTTTGCGACGATCTCAAAGTCGCTGTCACTTCCCTGTTCTCCTTCTTCTATCTCGTCATTACTAACAGGCAGACATTGCATGGTTAAGAAATGCTTCGCAGGACACTCTCCTGCTTTTGTTTCGTTTTGTTTTCCTTTGTGCTTCCATTTCGCTTGTTCAACCCCCTCACCTGTCATCTTTCTCTCTCTTGCTAATGAGTTTGCGGGCCTGTCTGTCCATGACGCTGGTGCGAGTCCGAGTCTTCTTCCAGGAGTAGTAATATTTTACCAGGCTGGAGATCAGCTTATCTGGCAGCTGAGCAAAAACAAAAAATATATATCTCAGCATCGTAACAACCCTACACATATAATTACACACAGGCATTTAGAGTTCACATCAGCTCTCTGGGATCAAGTTAAATCACTATCAAGCCTGTGCTGGTGGCTGTTTCAGGCAATATATGCTAGTATATAGTAAAGTAAATTGTATATACATTCTAATATGATGGGGAAAAGTCATACTATTCTTTTCAGTTTTCGCATTCAATCAAATACCCTCTAGAATACTCGTTATGTCTTACCCCTGTATATAAACCAAGAGGAGTAGCAGTTCGTTAGTATTGGTCACTTATGTTGCTTTCGTCATGCGGCTTCCTGCGCATTATTTCCATCAGTCCTTCTCTCGAGTCCAAATATGTTACTCACATTTAGGCGTTTGGGAGACGCTCTTATCCATATAAAGCATATACAAATGCTTTGAAGTTTCAATCATTGGATAGATCCTTACACTGATTACTATTTTACTAACCAAGTACCAATGTCATACAGTACTTGTCATTTGTGAGCGCAAATCTGCTTTCCTTTTCAATAATATTTTTAGTCAATAAAGTAAACGTGTAATGTGCTTTTCAAGGCACGCTTGTATAATCTGGATTTATAAACCCTTTACACATACCCCTATAACCCCCACCCAACCCATCCCAACTCCAATCCAGCCTTAAAAAAATTATCAAAAGAGAGGGAGAAGAAGAAAAAATATATAGTTGCAAAGTGTCACTGAGCGAGCCCAAGCACCCTGCGCCATCGCTACCCGGGTGCACCCGAAAGACAATGGGCAAAGTGGGCTCATGCATTTAAAGGAGACATACCAAAACCATTGTGACAATTTTAGATAAGGGGAAATTTTATGTCCAGACCTCCAAAAAGCCCCGGATGCTGTCAGGTATACTAATGCCAATTTTCATGACTTGAGCATGTTAAGACCCCCAAAAAGGTCCAGGTGATGTGGAGGGGGGGGGAGAAACATCCTTAGAAGAAGAAGGACCTTCACATACTATGATGTAATTACGGCTGATGTCATAGTGCTCGGGCACTAAACATAATCCAGGTGAAAACCAACCAATCAAGTAAAAAGGGGATTCAACTATAAATTTATATGGGGAAAAAAATGATAAAAGGTCCCCCAAACCTGTTGTAATTTCAAGCCTGAATTACAGATTGAGAAGTGAATCTTCTCCAAGGACAAACAGGACATAATATCTCTGAGCCACTGGGCACTAATGCCAAAAAGAGCGATCAGGTGGCCAGGCTCAAAATTGCAATACAATATGCAAGCCAGGGTTTGAAAAACATCCCTCAAGAATTTTTCCAAATTAGGTATGTCCAATACATATGAATGAGAGACGTCTCTCCACTTTTACATTTACCATATCAAGAAGCAACATCTGTGTAGAAGCGAGAGCTTAAGTTTGAAGAAACAATCCCTGTGTACGTACAACCTTAAACCCTAAAAAAGAGGGGCGGGCACATAAGGAGGTTAAATTGACAAGCTTGAGAATTGTGTTCCATGCATCAACTGATTGTTAGATTTAGGTCTTTTTTTCAAACAGTTTTAATTTTACTCCAAGTGCTGTGACTCAAATTCATTAATCCGCCATAAATAGTGGGTATTAGGCCTTTATGCAGCGGGGACAAGCAGAGGAAATTATGTAGAACATTTGCATCAGAAGCCTAAGGGAAATTTCGTATTGGTATTTCGAAGAGCTAATGAAGTGTCTTACTTGCAAATATAAAAAAGTGAGATTTGGATAGGTTAAACCTTTCAGACAGCTGTTTAAACAATGCAAACCCATGATCAATAAAAAGATATTTGCCAAGCTTAATGCCCTTAATGTACCATTCTTGAGATACTGAATCATGTAAAGAGGGTTGAAAGGGATGGTTAGCGACGATAGGACTGGAGAAAGAGAAAAGCTCAAAGAGCCATTATACTTCCTGAACTGAGCATACTCTCAAAGATGACCTAATAACTGAATTATTGATTGATTTAATTGTGGGGAGGGGAGTGCAGATCCAAGAAGTGCAGAGATTAGATGAGACAAAAGATCGAGACATCGAATATTCGGAAACTACGGAATGCAATTGCTAATGGTTCAACGGCAAGGTTAAAGAGCAATAGGCTCAGAGGACACCCTAGACGAGTTCCCCGCTGAAGGCTGAATGGTTGAGATTGCTGAGAATTCATCAGGACTGAAATGTCTGCTTTCAATCCCCCTTTATAACCTTGATCTTGGCTTAAGCGTGTACGACGTCCGTTCAAAAGCGTCGACGCGTACACTGGTTGTGATGTGATGATAGATTTGGAGATCCCAAACGGCATGCTTATGAGCGAGAGGGCTTTTCTCGAATGTGTATTTTACAGCCTCTTGTTCAACAGCAGTCTTATCCCTCTTCCCATCAGGAAGCCAGGTCCTCCTTGATGCTGTGGGGGGTTACCATTGGGAAAATTAAAAGCCTGGTGCAGGCCGCTAAAAGAACCTGCCATGATAAACACGACTAAGTAGGCAGAGAGAAGTCCTGTAGAGTTTGAAAATAAAGCTCTCTCAGCTGCCTTATGTAGGCGTTTTGCTAAGCATGATGTTGCACATCTTGGAAGCCAGTAAATCCCTTTGACACTATTTTAAAAGAGCTGTCGTGAGGGAGCACTTCCTGTTTCAAAAGGAAATACAGAACATAAAGACTTAAATAACTTCTCGTAAGCAAACTCTAGGGAGTGTTAGAAGATCTACAAGACATGGCATAGTATGTAATAAGTGTAACTGCAAGCTATAACAATTAATTTTTCTTAATAGTGGACCTATTTAAATACCGGTCTGTGCTGGACTGCAGGACTCCCTGGCCGGCAATAAATCCACCTCTGTCCTGAAGCAGCGGGCAGATGAGAGCGCTCCAGATTACCCAAGTAATCCCCTCTTCCTCTTTTCTCATTACTATTCCCACTATTTTACCTTCACTTTATCTCCTGTACTCACATACACTCTCACTTACCATCTGTTGGATGCGATGGAAACTCTTCCCGTGGAAACTGAACGCCTGCTCAAACAGCACCTTATCTTCCACCGTCCACTCATCGGGAAAGGGTGTGAAGTTGGCCAGGTCAGCCAGGGACCTCTCCACATCATGCTTGTGCCACAGCAGCATACCTAAAGACTAAAGAATAAAGAAAAATGATAGGAACAAGGTACAGGTTTGCTATAATCTACTAAAGAAAGCGCTCTAATCATTTCCCTACTGTATTGTGTGTGATTAGCAGGCAAGAACGGACACGTTTCCCGGTCCCGAGAGAATGACTGAGAACTCATTTACTTCAAAAAACAATAAAAATGTGGAGAAAAAACACTTATGAGAAAACTAGACTGCTCTCGTAATTCTTTCGACGGAATCTGTGGTTAAGCTTAACGGTGTAGTTCAATATAATTACAGAGAACTGTTAAGCGTAAGCCTAAGCAACAAGACATGCTTATCTGTTGCTTATTCCTGCAGTGTACCAGGGTTCCAACTTACAATAGTTAGAGGTTTATATTTACCTATAATATACCTATATATACCTATATATATATATCTATATATATATATATATATATATATATATATCTATATCTATATATATATATCTATCTATATATCTATCTATATATCTATCTATATATCTATATCTATATCTATA
>JAOVVB010000043.1:11060193-11072357 GCA_028570985.1 Heterobranchus longifilis
AAGGGCCCAACAGTGGCAACCTGGTGGAGCTGGGGATCGAACCGCCGATCTTCCAATCAGTAACCCAGGGCCTTAGCCCTCTGAGCTACCACTGCCTATCTCAGGGTTTCTCTGTCAGAGTCTTTTGTTTGAAAGCATAAAAAAATCCCTGCGGTGTGTCCAGGGAATAGAACCAGAATGAAGGCCAGAGGGGAAAAAAAAGAAAAAGAAGAGGGTGGACACTTCTGAAGAAGACCACGCCTCGGATTATGTTCCATACTCTCTGCGTGTACATGTATAATACTGTAAATATTAAATATATTTATACATCGCCCCTGGTAGTTCAATATATATTAAAAAAAACAAACACTGAAACAAGCATGCAAACTCTTGCACTACCTCATACTGACCACAAGACGACAGTTTAAGATCAGGGGTGTAAATCCAGTCCTCCATAATTGAGCCCTCCTTCACTTATCATGTTACTGCAGTGTCAAATGCTACTCGCCCATGGTTCTTACCTGCTGTTTTGCAGGGTTTTCACAATACATTAATACATTAACCATTTTCTGGGTGAATTCCACAGTATTCCACTTACACTTTCACATTTACCCAGAGAACTTGTGCATACTGTATGAGTAAGGCTGTGCAGCCTATCCCAGGAGACTTTGTGCATGAGGTGGAGTACACACTGGACAGAGTGCCAGTCCATTGAAGGGCACATACCCACACACACATGCACACACACACAGAATACTGGCATTTTTGGAGTACCAACTAGGCTTATCTGCATGCCTTTGGACTGTGGGAAGAAACCGGAATACCCTGAGGGAACCCATAAGTCACAGGTAGAACATGCACACCCCATGCACACAGATCTGATGCGGGAATCAAACCCTCGACCATGGAGATTGATGTTCCCAAATTGCCTGTAGTGTGTGTGTAGGCCACTGTGCCAGCCACTACTCCACCATGATGCCTATTTTTATAATTTTTTTTATTGCTGCTGTTGTAGTTGTTGCTACAAGTATTATGGCTTGCCCACTCTCCTGTTTTGATTGCTACTGTAATCTGTGACATGCCTTAGCTATATATTTATCTATCTATCTATCTTCATGGGGGATTAGTGGTTAGCACAGTCGCCTTGCACCCCCATCTGTGCCATCTGTGTGCTTCTTGTGCTTGACTGATACGCTCTGGGTACTGCAGTTTCCTCCCATAGTCCAAAGACATGCAGATTAGGCTAATTGGTGTTCCCAAATTGCCTGTAGTGTGTATGAATGAAAATCGGGCATTGAGCTGGCAACCCGACCCCTTAAGTAACTGCCATAAAAACAACAGATATACACTATATTGCCAAAAGTATTCACTCGCCTGTCTTCACATGCGTATGCCAATTCTTGATCCATAGGCTTTTATATGATATTGCTATAACAGCTTCAACTCTGCTGGGAAGACTTTTCACAAGGTTTAGGAGTGTGTTTATGGGAATTTTTGATCATTCTTCCAGAAGCGCATTTGTGAGGTCAGATATTGATGTTGGACAAGAAGGCCTGGCTTGCAGTCTCCGCTCTAATATGGACCTTGCTTTGTGCACTGGTGCGCAGTCATGTTGAATCAGGAAGGGGCCATCGCCAAACTGTTCCCACAAACCTGGGATCATGAAATTTTCCAAAATGTCTTGGTTTGCTGAAGCATTAAGAGTTCTGTTCACTGGAACTAAGGGGCTGAGCCCAACTCCTGAAAAACAACCCACGAGGACGGTTGCTTATATATTTTTTCAATATAAGCTCAGATCTCGTTTTTGTCCAGTTTCCCATTTTTGCCTTCCAGCAGGGCCACTGAGCTGATGCCCCTTACACCTGATACTGGCTTTACCACTGGCCTGCCTGTGTGGACCATGTGCTTTTTCAATTCTCACGAACTTATGTGTGTCCTTGGGGTTCTGTTGTTTGAATAATAAGCTATGGCCTTGTTCATAAAGATGACACACAGCCAGAAGCAGGAAGGTGTGGTCTTGTTATTATCTGTTTGTGCATGTAGTACTGTCTTGACTGATGATGATGATTTTTTCCTTCAGTCTCTTCTCGTGTCCTGTCTGGGGACTAACAGTCGTCATGCAGTGCGCTATGGAGCTTGCAGTGATGCCGAGGGAATCCCAGGAGTTTTCTTGCTCACACCGCCCCCTACAGGACAAAAAAAAACTAACTCACTGCATTCGACGAGCGTGAGCTTTACCGGAAGTGACGTGCACGGCGTCTCAAGCGTTAATATCTAAACAAAATATTATTAACATATAATATATTATGTAAAATAAAAAATATATATTAAAAAACACGTCGGTAACTCGTTGTCAAATTTTAACATAATTTCTGATTTTTATGTGGTGACGCTACCGTTTAAATGGGCGTGGTTTAAGAGTATGATAAAAAGCAGCACTGCGCGCTGTTCGGCCGCTTTCCTGCAGTACACGACGAGGTGAGGTATTTTCGGGTTTTATGGTTTTCGTTTACATTTTGCTTAGAAGCTGTATAGTTGTTGTTCTCAAGCTATAGTAACACATAATTAAGCTGTGTGACTATATTTCGCTGTAGAGTTTGAATATTTGTATGAGTATTGTGGTAGGGTTTTGGCACGAGCAGGCCCAAGTCTAACTCCTGCTCTGGTTTGGGAAAGATTCATAATCTGTGGCCATCTTGTACTTTTTTCTGATAATTGTTCGCATTTTGTCTTTCCTACGCGTAGATCACGTAGTAATTGGTTATTAGGAACATATATTTGATATTTTTGTTAATTTGGGTGAATGACTGGTTAGTTATGGCGCGCGCGCGCTTTTGCAGCAGCACCATGATCTCTCAGTGATGATAAACTTCACAGACCTGTACTGAAATACTGTGATTGTACCCATATTATCTGATGAGAGACGGGTTTTTTTTTTCTCCTTCTCCTAAATGCAAAGATTTGTGTTCCTTTTTGGCCCAGGCCTCCACGTGGTCATCCATGCCTAACCATGCTCTCCTCCTTTATTGCAGTTATTCTCCTGGATCTGCAGCAGCAGCTGGCCAGGTGTGCAGTCTTTGATTTTTTTTTTTCTTTTCTTTTAATAAGTTAAGCCAGAGCAGCTTGCATGCATGCTCTGAGTTTAATATATATGTAAAGTAATGAATCTTGCACTGCTGTGATGAGTCTTGAACTCTCTCTTACTGAATTCTGTTGAGGAGTCAGTGTTTTATTCTGAGTAGTTAATCTTCATCTTGTACCTTTTTCACTTTGGTCTTGTGCACGGTCATCATTTTGTGCCATGATTGCAGGTTTTTTGACCTCCTTGTGGTGCCTGCTGAAAAATGGTGAGTTTCATTATATTCTAGGGTTTTTCTTTTTTGTATCTCTAGGGGTTTTTAATGATGAGTTTATTGACAAGCATATGTCTGAATTTCAGTGATGCTCACTTTTAAATCTGAACCCGTTATTTGTTGGTGTGATTCAAACACAAATGATCACATTATACTAATCATCCCTTTCCCCCCCCTCTCTTAAACAGATGCTCAATTTGATGCAATCCTCTTATCAACCTGGTGTGCTGTGGATGTTGCCTTGTAAGTAATCTTTCTGCACTTTTCAATTTTTGGTATCAAGTCAGTCATGAAGTGTCTGAAATGATTAAGCGGGTTTTTACCCATCATTTCTGGACGGCCACTTGGCCAAATGGCATTCTAGTCACCAAAGTCTGATCAGGCCAAAGTTCAAATGTAGATTACAATTTGGTCACAAGTGGTTTGTTCATTTGTTTTTCTCCCTCCTTCCCCTGAACAGGGAGCCTGGTTCCAGTGACCTTAGTTTGCCGATGGTGAGTAGTGTGTTGTGGGTTTTTTTAAATTTTATTTTAAATAACAGTTTGAAAGGATGAATTGGGTTCGACCCAATAACTTAAGGACGGCATTATTGCCCCATGGCATTTAAGTCACCAAAGCACTGATCAGACTACCGATAATACAGCTTGCTAAAGGGGAATGCTAATGTCATCTCAACTAAACTGCATCCCCTGCCCTTGCAGATGGTGTGAGGTGAAACTGTTGAGCCAAGCTTGGAGGAGTGGTAAGTCTTGTACATTAACCTATCTATAATTTAGTTGCTTTTTTCTCAAGGATGTGGCATTTATTCTTAGCTCAGTTTGAACCCATGTGAAAACATTAAAATGTCTGAGAGAGATGCAAGTGTTATAACTTGTCCTTGTATGAATTTATTAACTACAGTATTCTTTATTGCGTTTAGATGTATGCGCCTTCACCTCAGAATGAGAGTGCCTTCAAATGGGGGTAAGCAATTCTACATCCAGTCATGTTAAATCTAACTTTGGCCTGTACAGGGGTAGCACCGTGGTGAAAAGTTTTTCACCGTGGTCTTTTCTAAAGACTGCATGTCATTGCCATTAAATATTTAGTTTTGTTTGCATTGAAATGGATATAAACTGCTCAAGAGTTGCATGTTCATTATTTAAATTATCCTTCTTTTTTTCTTTTTTTTTCCCCCTGCAGATTTATCATCCCACTGAAGCTTAGATGTTTGACTACCTGAAGTTGTCTCCTGAGGCTTCTCTTGAATGCAGATGTCATGGTAACTATTAGTTTCTGGTTAACTTTTATAAGGCTTTAATCTCTGTGATGAAGATACTTAGCTCACTTTGACCCAATGTGAAAAGTTTCGAACACCTGAGAGATTTGTATGCACTCTACTCAATCTCCTTGGCCAGAGTTGTCCATTAATTTTTTTTATTTTTTTTTTTTAACAGGATTGCGTTCTTCTAGAATAAGAAGCTTGGATTGTCTACATGGGATTTTTAGGTACATTACCAATACTTTTGTCGTGTCTATTATACATTCTGCATCTTATGATGATTTACTTTGGAATCTCGTTCGTCTGAACTCCTGTTGAGAATTTTTTAGTTACTGATGATGCCTGAATCGGTTACTAATTGGCACATACTTGAGGAAACACAATCTAACTGTAAAAACTCTCTTTAGGGCTGGTCCTGCAGTTTGAAATCTTAACAGGTGAGAAACTTGGTCTTATAAAACGTGTTTTGTTTAGAAAATGGCATTTAGTGTTTTCAGTAATTGCTGGATGCTTGTGATGAAACTTGCACACGTCTTACGCGCTGTGTAAACACCAGAACCTGAGAAGGTGAACCCACTGGTGTTGCCAGGGCAAAAGGGGGATAGTTTGTTGGGGTTACCGACAGTCTGATGGCCCAGCTGTAGTTTGTGTATGCCTGTCTGGATTTTCTATACCCGTCTCATGTAATGCCTCTTCATTTTAGCTGGTGCTGGACAAACTGGTCAACCTTTGGTGCAGACTTCCTTGATCAGGTGGGTTTACAGATGAGAAACTGGTAGTGAGAAATGATGTCGTTTATACCGCCCCAGTCTGATTATGATCTGACTGATTGGTACACCTCTGATCTCTGCAGCCAGAGTCTCATTTTTCACAAGTACTTGTGGGTAGTTCCAGTTTATTTATGGACAATCTTGTCTCGTCCTCTAGGATTGCAAGCCTGTGAATGAAGATACTAGAGCTGACCTTGAATAAGGTTTGTATATAATCTTGCCTAAACAACTTTAGGCTGAAGTGATGAGTTACTTTTACCGCCCCAGTCTGATGTCTAGTGACTGATTGGTAACCCTCTGATCTCCTTTAAAAGATGGACATGATCTAGTCTTGCGTGTTTGTGTAAATATACTTACCTTTTTATTTTTACTTTGCAGGTTTAACTCCGTTTGTGGGTCTGATCTCCTCGGTGAGTTGTGTAATTGATCCTATTGTAATTTTTTGTGATAAATGATGAGCTGTGATACCGCCCCAGTCTGATTATAATCTGACTGAATGGTAATCCTCTGATATGAGCCAATGCTTTATATGTAATGTGTAAATTTTATCATGTATATTAATTTAGTTTTTCTTTTTTTAAGGTGTTGGAGGCCACTATGCCTGGATTTGTCAAGAATTAATAAAGCTGTTAACTGCAATATTGCCTTGTGGTTTTTATTTTTTGTGATGTGAAATTCAGACTTTTTTTTTTTTTCAAAGTTTTGTGAGTATTGCAGACTTGGCTTTAAGATCTAGGTTTTTGTTTAAGGTACAGGAAAATGAGGTGATCATTAATGCTAAGTATTAAGACAAGATGTCACTAGTGGTGTATTTTGATCCAATTAGTTTCTTTATTGCATGTGGCAGTTTTGTATATGAGCTGTTCATGAGTGCTTAATGATGAGCATCCATTATTCCTTTAGAAAGCAATTTATTAACTTGTTGCACTTAAGGTTCCCATTGAATTTCTGAAATAAAACAATGACTTATGGTGTGCACCCTTAGCACTTAATTTCTAGAATGAACTAGACAATGCAGCATTAACATTAAGAAATAATGAGAAACAAGTGTTAATGTAACTTTTAAACATAGTTTTGGGTCTTAAATGGTAAATTTAGTTGCTGTTTAGGAAATGTGGCAAATAGCATGAAATGATCAATTCACCTTCAAACAATGCAGAAATTTCAAACCTGTGAAACCGAATGCTGAGGGATCACAATTACTGTAACACTGACCACATTTCTCAACTCATTTCAACAAGCTTCAATTTAATTTTAACATTAACTTCGGGTATGTAAACAAAGCTAACATGGACCTTTAACAGCACCAAGAATGTTTTGCTGTGTGAATCTACACATCCATGCAGACAGTGGTGCATTATGATGCCTCTTCAGGTTTATAACCACAAGTTTCTTCAGTTTGTTAAATCAGAACTGGCTGATTTTTCAGTCTGCTGTAAAAATCCTAGCAGCGACGTCATCCAGGAGCCAGTCCACACCCATCAGGAGGTTCTCTCCAGTCACTGCACTGCAGCCCACTATACACCAGTGATGTGTTTTAATCTCATCCAGAGCAAGTGCCTGTTAAACAGTAACAGAGCATCATTATTAATGAGGTTCCCTTGACTCGTAACAGTCATGCATGACAAAATATGTCAATTCAATTGACCATTTGGGCATTTTTTTTACACAGCCTCTCCAACTGGCCAGTTGTGTGATTTCTCAATTATTTCATGACAAAGAAATAAAATGTCTGGCATTGATCGATATCTGGCTTTGCATTAGGCTGCTTTTCATGAGAACTGAATATAATTTTCATGCTGAGCAAACAAAAAAGACTCAGAAAAACAACAGAAGCTATAGGATTCGCCAAAACAAAAGACTGGCATGGTATTAAAAAAAGGAATTAACTCCTTAGTGAAGTCAAAACCCTTCGCAAAATTAGCATTTGCACCCATTTTTTATTTACTGAAGACATCTGTAGTCACGTCCTGGTAAAGCATCTCAAGGGGGGAAACTCAGCATTTGTTAACGCTCATGGGGTCCAGATTTCAGGCAGTCATTGACTACAAAGGATCTGCATCAAAGTATTAAAAATAATCCTAGTACTTATGACTATTCATCTGACCCAATACTTTTAAGGCCTGTGAAAATGGAGGGACTATGTAAAAGACGTCTGTAATGCCTGTACTTAAGTTGTGAATACAATATTATTAAACCCCTTGACTTTGAGCTGAAAGTCTACATTTCAGTCACACCGGTTATGGTGTTGTACAGAAGGACAAGTAAAAAATTGTCACTCTAAATACTTATGGACCCGACTGTATATATAGTACATCACTAAAAATACAGACAATGCAAAACAAGCCTCTGATACAAAAATCCCATTTTAAAGCTACCTGTGTGAAATGTCAGTTAGCTATGAGAGAGAGCGGGGAAATGTCTGTGTTTTGAAATTACTAATTGTCTGTGCATTGCATAACTGAGACAAATGAGCGATCTGACCCTGTAGCACTTAAAATGGAGGGACAGCAAGGTTGGATGTATGACGAATATCTCTGTGACGAGCAGTTTAACATTTTCTTATTTGTAATAAACACAATACAGACACAATATATCTTGTTTCAAAATGTATGGGCCAGTCTGTAAAGCTTTTTATCAAAGCAATTCATTGAGTGAGAGCATGACAGCCTTGCATATGACAGTGACTCTTTAACCCCCCCCCCCCCATTTCTGCACTCCTGGCTTTTAAAATAGAAGAAATATTAACCTCTCTGATGGCATCCTTAGACAACGCCCCAGGCAAATCCTGCTTGTTGGCAAACACCAGAAGAGTGGCTCCTGCAAGTCTCTGGTAGAAAATATGAGAGTGTAGAGGGAAAAAGAAGATAAACAAGTGTGGCTGGGAAAGTAGTGGGAAAAAAGTTTTTAAAAAGTCCTTAAATTAATCAGAACTGGGTTAATTTTCTCACCTCCTCCAGCAAAAGTGTACCGAGTTCCCTCCTGCAGTCCTCCAGTCTCAGTCTGTCTGCGCTGTCCACCACCCACACCAGTCCATCTGTGCTCTCAAAATAATTTCTCCAGTATGACCGCAGGGACTTCTGACCCCCCACATCCCAGATGTTCAACTTGAACCTATGTTCATGTGGGAAGAATGAGAACAATAATAATAAAAAGACTTAAAACAAGGTATGATGTGGGTGAGCGAGTTTAAACTGGTACACTGAAGGAAAAGCCCATCCCGAAACACATTCTGTGTGTTTATATTGTAATATCCGTGATGGATTTTTTTTTTTTGTGGAGCTGTATTTCCTTTATTCATGTGAGAAGTTGGTGGTGTCCTGCAGTGATGTCACAATGAGCCATTGCTAGAGCATGTACAATGGGATTTAATAGAAATTTAAATTAACATAAGATCAGGTTTTGATGTTAGTGTTTTTTTGTGTTACCAAGTATGTTTAGTGACCATCATTATATTAATGAAAAATCCAGTGTAGAGGAGTCAGAAAAACACTGGACTCCAGGATGCAATGCATCTGTACAATGCTGGTATACCAACAGATACTCACTGTTTAGGCACCAAGTGTAATGCTACTGAAAGTGGTAGTAGCATGGAAGTTGAAGCTTTTGAGCAGAGTGCACAGGTGAGGATGTGAGAGCATTTGGATAAACTAGAGGAGCGATGTAAAACATCCCAGCTGTTTTATCTATAAAACTGCATAAATCTAACATTACTGATTATTTTCAAGCAAAGAGTTTTCACATGAAATATTGAAGTTTCTTTTAAATATAATTGTTTTTGAAGGCCTCTTTGCTTATGGCTTTTTTTTAAAGACATTTGAACAGTACCGTAAGTAGGTTTAACTGAGCATGCTGGAGAATATTAAATTTAAATTTGTCACACATTTATTTCTATTTTGTATATGTTTTGTATAACTATTTTACATTATCCATCCAGATTTCAGAACTCAGCCAGAGACAAATAGCTAGCTTCAAATCTTAAATCACCACTTTATACTGTTGAATTGTAGTCCAGTTTAAATAACATAAACGGTGTCATGGCCATGTCGACCAGGGGCTTCTGAAAGATGTCCTAGTGCTGTGATCAAGTTTCTCATTCTATGCCTGAGCTGTTGCTCTTAAAGCCGATAAAGGAAATTATTAATAATGTATTAATAGCTAAGATTAGAGATTAGCTGAATTGATATTTGATTTCCAGTTATGCGTTTCCTCTGTATTCCATGTCTTGAGTGCAATATAGCTGCAGTCAGAATATGTGACAGTAAAATAAAATACATTTCACTCACTCCCTGATTATAGATTTATTTTACCAACATTATTTAATTATTTAAAATCACTCACTCATCGCCTATACCGCTTTATCGGTGGGGGGGGGTGTTGAGGTCTGGAGCCTATTCCAGGAGACTCGGGGTATGAGGTAGGAAACGCCCTGGACGGGGTGCCAATCCATCACGGGGAACACGAACGCTCATTCACACACTACGGGCAATTTGGGAACGCCACTTAGCCCATGTATGTATATTAAAATATTGCTTATTTATTAAAGCCATCAAGGTTTAAAACCAACCCAACTTAGAGGGCCCCTTATCGGAAGTTTGACAGATGTTAATGCAATATGACTCGACTCTAAGCTAAATCCAAGGCTGAAGGTCAGATTCACCACATTGTAAGAAATTCACAAGATACAATATCAATCACATACACACAAAAATATACAACTTAAGCACAAAACTAGATTCATATCAGTGGTATTAACACCCTACAGCAAGTTTCTATGTATTGTGTTGAGATTTACCCTCTGTGCTCTAGTGTCTTTATGTTGAATCCTAATGTTGGAGAAATGGTGCTGACATCCTCGCCATTAAACTTCTTCAGGATGGTGGTTTTCCCAGCATTGTCCAGCCCACTAGCCCAGTGGTTAAGGAACCAAAGAAGAAGAAGGCTCTTAGTTAAACAGAGTTAATATCCAGACAAGGCACATTGAAGATCAAGTTAGATAAAAGCACACAGCTACACAACAGCACACTGAGAAACACAAGTACACATGAGGCACAGCTAGAGGAAGCTTGTTAAGGATACAGCATCAGCAGACGCATCTCTCGCTCCTTGTGCTTCAGCTTTTTCAATATTGTCAGTAAACCCATTGTTTTTTTTAACCAATTCTCACCCTGTCTCCCAAAAACAAACCTATCCAGTCTCTATAATAACCCAGCTATCTACTGTGTTTCAGAAGCAGCATCACTCCCTCTCGACATGACCGCTTTTATCAAACCAGGAAGTGTTTGTGCGGTTCGCTCCAACATCCTCAAGCATGATTGGTTACACGAACCGTCGCGTACGCAATAAGTCGCAACCGTTTTCTGAAAATCAACCAATCCCTCCGAGCCTTCAGGGCGTGTCTGAGGTTTGCGATTGGTCCAAGAAGCTGTCAATCACAGAAATGCTTCGACGCTATCAAAGCGTGCTTGGGTTACTGACTCCACACCGCCATCTGGCGGCGGTCAGAGCTTCAACAGCGTCAACAGCTTTATTTACAAAATTAATTAATTAATTAATCTGGGTTTATCTTGTACTGGGTAATCAAACCACATCTCAGGTTACTGTAGAATTATTAGTTATTTCCTATTTTCGTTTATTTTTCAGTTTTCCCAAGCTAAACAAAAGGGTAATATCTAAAATTGTGAGCTCTCTGATCATATTCAAGTGAAATTTAGGTTCAAGTTCAATTTTAAGTAGGCTTTTATTGTCATTTCAATCATATACAGTTTAGTACACAGTGAAATGAAACAACGTTCCTCCAGGACCAAGGTGCTACATACAACATAAATTAACAAAAACAGTAACTAGCTAACTAACAAACCTAATTAGCTGACTAGCTGAGACAAGAAAGACTGACATTTTAAGTTACCAGAAAACTATCAAAGTTTTCTACAAAACAGACAACCCAAAGTGAAAATGTGCGAATAAGAGCGACAAAGTGACAACGCGACAACATTTCAGTGCTTCGTGGAAATGAGGTAACTCAGCTTTCACAGAAAAAAAGTGTTAATCACAGTTCATTTATAAGTAAGTAAGGGGGCAATTACTTTTTCATATCGGACCAGACAGGTTTGGAAAGCTTTTTCTCTTAATAAATGATAAAATCCTTATTTAAAAACTGCATCTGTTTTAATTTTGTACACAGTCGCCTGAAAAAAGAAACTAGTTGCTGCACGCAAACCCAAGAATCTTACTGAACTAAAGGCCATTGCCCATGAGAAATGGTCTAAGATCCCTCAGAAACACTGCTAGAAGCTAGTGTTGGGCTATACATCACGATGGTGATTGGATAATTCTCAACGAGTCTTATTAACGGTCACCAGATTGTTAGTTAATGTGTTGAATAGTGATTGACGTGTAAGCCAGCTAAATATTAGAGAAAATTCTGTAATTTCTCTGCTAAAGTACCCCTTCGCAAGGCGATCGGACGAAGAAAGAAAAAAAAGTTAAAGATCAACCTGATCTTCTAATTAAGCAGCAGTCAAGTGATCGCGGTCGAGCTTACACTCTGTGCTTTTCCAGCACTCCTTATGGCTATTTATAGACGATTATTAAAAGTTTAATTTAAATTTTGTTTACGCTCTCCCCAAAAATTTTTGCACCAGCCGCCACTACTAGTTAGAGTAATTTTCCATTGCAGAAAATGAAAACTCCTTTGTGATTCCTCATGCATGTTGTTTTATTCAAGACCTTTAAAATTATTCTACATCATCACTCAGCGAAGTTTGGTCCATAATCTGTTAACTACTAATACCCCTATCT
>JAOVVB010000043.1:11081149-11092015 GCA_028570985.1 Heterobranchus longifilis
CTGATCGACGGCGTCTTCATCTGTAGTCCATCTCATCGTTCATTTCGACTGGGGGAGGAAGAGAGAGCGAGAGTGAGCTAATATATTGTGTGTGAAGCCATGATGGATATGTGATGGAGCAATAAGAACAATGGCTCTGTGCACATGCAATGTCAGTCCCAAAATATCGCGGCTATAATGGGAGAGGGAGAGAGAGAGAGAGGAAGAGAGAGAGAGAGAGAGAGGAAGGAGAAGGCTTGGAGGAAGGAGACAGAGACGACGACTAGGCTATAGCTGCCAGACAGACAGACCGACAGACAGGGATGTGATCATGAAATGTATATTTTAAAGACACTCTGAGGTAACACATCCCTCGGTACCGGTGCTGCTTGGGTTGGTGAGCGAACGCGCGTGGGAAGGATTTAGAAAGGGGGCAAAAAAACAAACAAACAACAAACAACAAACGTTTCGAGGTCGATATAGCGCACGCGCGTGTGAGTAAATAAATAAATAAATAAATAAGTAGGAGCGGGAGGCGAGCGCGTCATCCGCAGTGGCTTAGCCGTTAGCCTCCATCTCCTTGCAGCAGCAGCAGCAGCAGCACCTGCGCGCGCTCAGGCGTCAGGAGACCGAGCGCGAGGAACCCGAGCACGAGGAGCATCGCTCGCGCGGATCAGGAGGTCGGTGTTCTGCCATACTGATCATTATTTCGTGTCATAAAGAGAGACAGAGAGAGAAAGAGGGCGAGAGAGAGAGAGAGAGAGAGAGCTGTAACGGCGCGGTTGCTGTTGCTGATGCACACATGTCCGCGGGTGTGAAGTCGCCATTCTCCGCCCTGCAGCGCGGATTCTCCGTGTGTCTGTGCGGACACCAGCACTGATCCGGATCACACGGACCGACAGGCCTACAGGACCCGCACCTGGCCTGATAGGACATCAGATCGATGCGGTTTATTCTGTATGGACCAGGCATCTGACAGGAAATTTATTCCTCCACACCTATTTTTTTTTCTTCTTCCAGATCTCCAACAACATGGGACGACATTGATTGAAGATCAATGAATAATAATAATAATAATAATAATAATAATAATAATAATAATAATAAACAACCCGGCATGTTGATCGCGCCCTGATTTTATTTTTCATCCCGCGACGATTTCTCATCTCTAGGCTGATTTCTTGAGCCTATAAATATTTGAACTGAATAAAGACTAAATCCAGGCTGATGACTTACCGATGACGCCAATACGGCAGCGCATATTCTTTATAGTAGCGCTGGACGTGTCTGTGCGCCCCCATATCTCTATAAGTAGACCGCTATAGATTTCCTCATCGCTCGTTGTCTTGGAGATGTGCTTATTTTAAAGGATTATTTTGGTGGCTTATTAAAAACAAAACAAAAACAAAAAAACTGCACTGAAATCCATTCAGCACTCCAATCATTCTATCCACATCCTGATCCTGGTCAGTATTCACCTCAAGCTCATTTTTGGTCAGATTCTTTTTTTGTGTGTTGGTGTGTGTGAGTGCTGTTTTGTCATCATCTAATACCGAGGAACAGCTATATTCCATTGCCTTACGGACATCAGGCTTCCATCAGCCTTGCACCCATGGATCAACCCACGAAGCTGCCCCCGTCAAGCCCGTCCTCGCCCACAGCGGCCTTCTCCGTGCCCAGCGCTGAGAAGGTGGATGGCTTTCCACGCCGCTCCATGCGCCGGGCCCGCCAGAGAAGGTCACACAGCTCGTCGCAGTTTCGTTATCAGAGCTCGCAGGTGGAGCTCACAGCTCTGCCTCTGCTCAAAGGTAGGCCATAGACTCCCGGGACTACGCCTCCAGGCGTTCCGTCTGTTAGCAGGCTCCTTCCATAAACATCCTTAAGTTTCTCTGTCCATTAAGAAATCAGGATTGGTAAAAGACTTAAGTGCAGGGCTGCAGGGAGGCAGGGTCCGACACCGTCTGGGATTTTCCAAGCTTAAACACCTATAATTCATATCGCACATACATATGGTTTTATATGGAAATTCTATCATATAGTAGATGTCAATTGTGCTAAATAGATGACACAGTATGATATAAAAACAATTAATAAAAAGATCAAATTATATTGCAGTAGCATTACACACGCCAGGTCTAAACTGTCTTCAAGACCCGATACATGATCAAATCTTCTAAAGAATGACAAGTATAATTACTGAAATATGATGACCCTATAGAAGCATATTTCACAGTTCTTTCAGCACATTAACGTTTCTGAGACATCCATTCATGCACATTCGATTTCCGGGGCTGTGAAACATTTAGGCTAAGAGCAACCCATTACTTCTGAGCTCAAATGTGCTTACAAGTTAAAATGATTAAGATAAGGATTATAATGCTGATTGAGGGAAGACGCCTCAATCAGCCATTAAAGGCAATGTATTGGTGCAGGGTTAGATAATATACAGGAAGATATCATTAAATCATAATGTCCTAAATTTTCTTTTGTTCTTATATGAAGTCACCAGCTATTGACTTATTATTGATGTCCAGGCCATATAAAGCAACATAAATCATTTAGTTTTTGCTCTCCTCATTATAACTGCTTACCATAAGGGATTGTAATTATGCCAATTATTGGCATAACGCATGATTTATAATGATTCATTTTAAGAGGTGCTAAGGAAGAATGGTCAGGGACAGGAACACATGAAATCACTGGGTTCAAATCATTCTAAGTCATCTTTACACCTTATCACCTTGACAACTCAAGCTGCAAGGCAACATAGCTCAGGACCCTGGTAGCGTTATGAAACAGATGATACCATCCTCCACCACAGGATATTGAACATATTTCTTGATGACTCACCAAACGATGGCCAGATGTATTTGAAAATCAGTTTATTTCTTACCATCAGTTGTAAGAAAGATGTCTCATTTTATAATAATCGCAAATATGACTCAAATTTTGTTCTCTTCATTTGGACACCCACAAAACATTCGTGATTCACATTTCAGCCTTTTATGACTCTCCGAGGACTCATCAAGGATTCTCTTTAGTTACACTTCAGCAGGATTTAGCAGGACATGTTCACATGTAAAAATGCAGACGTGAAGTACTTGCCAGTATATGTATCCATCAAGGTCCAGACAGCAATCCATCATAATGTTTTTTCCTAATCCAGCATTTATAGTGGCACACACTAGAATACTTTGAGCAAGAAAAGTACTGAAGGAACTCTATTGTACTTCTAGTCTTTCATTAATTATATCTGACTAATAATACATTTAACCTTCATGCTTCCCATTGCACAATAGTTGTGGTATTGTATGTCTGTAGTATAATGTTCTCAATGCAATCCATGACTTGTGCTTTTAACATTAACATTAACCTGTGCAAACACTTACACTGAATGCTCAAATGAATCAGGTGTGACCATTTTATCTGGAGAGCTTAAGCGCAACAAAGCATTATGGTTTTATCATTTATTTCTTACTTCTTGACTCACTGTCTAAAATCCATCAAGAGATAAAAATTGAAAAGATTATGGTTATTTATTAACAATGTTTGTGGTAGAATCCAGTTAAGAATTAAGCGTAGTGTGTGCTTAGGTTTCATTGACAATCCAAGTCTAGTGTCTCCTGATTGGTATGCTCCTCATATTGTTTCAGCTTTATGATTAAACCATGATGTTACAGTCACTGCCAGTCTATCCTTGACGTATTCCCTCAATAGCCAGTAGTGTTTGAGATACGCCAAACCCTCAGAGACTTAAAAGTGGCTTAGCCAACAGGTCACAATTTTAAAGCTTATAAAATAAGCTTATATTTAACTGGGTAGGATTTCTGAATGCCAGTTTACTTACTGTCATGGTTAACTTGTTTGTTCTTTTAGAGAGGTGGCACGCAGGCTTAGTGGCTAGCACTGCCACCTCGCACCTCCATGGTTGAGAGTTTAAATCTCACCTTTGCTCTGTGTGAGTGCAGTTTGCATGTTCTCCCTGTGCTTGGTGACTTTTCTCCTGCAGTCCAAAGACATGCACAATGGACTGGCATTTTCCAATTCGCCCACAGTGTGTGAGTGTATGTGCTGTTGCCATGAAATGAGTTGGCACCACATTCAGTATGTAACCCGGCTTGTGCCCTAAGTTCCCTGGGATAGGTTCCAGGCCCCCCATTACCCTACACAGGATAAGTGGTATAGATAATAGATGGTATCCTGGAGCACAGAATTTCAGCCAATGTGCCCTGGATTAGTACCAGCCACGGCAGTTTTTTCTACCTATTCTCCATGGCAATGAACATATTACCCACACAGGGGAAAGACTGTGGAAAGAAGCTTTTGAAGAACTTTTTGAATACATGTCTAAATGTGCATTAGCTGTATATTAAACTAATCATAGCACACAGTCCATCATAGTTAGAGGTACATGCACAGAAGCTCCAACCTTTTTTCATTACACACAAGGTTGTTTGGAAGGAAAATAACATGCAGGAAGTTGCACAAGCACAATTACACAAATGACTCATGTTTGATTTTGCTGCAGCTTTAAATCTATAATATTGTGTGTGTGTGTGTGTGTGTGGCGGGGGACTCATCCTAGAGAACATTTGTTTGGACAAGAGAAGAGTGAATCATTAAAAACTTTTCAAGATCCAATTATCCAATTTTCCCAGAAATTCTAAACGGTAAAATATGAATTTTAGGCATTTCCTTGCATGATTTGATTAAAAAAAAAAAATCACATTGTGATTATTTTGACATGTATTGCAGTTGCGCTTTAACTAAAATATTTAACAACTAAATGTACCATTTTGTATTCACACGTATTTGTCCAGGATAAAAGCAAATATTGGTACAAATGATCTCATTAAGAGGATGTGTAGTAATATTTATTTATCATCCCCCCAAAAACTTAAATTATTCACAAACTCTACATCGATTCTGACTATATGTATATTACCTATAATAAATTGCAGCCTTTTGTAATTAAATAATTGCACAGGCCCATATTATATTTTTTCAGCACTACAGTACTTTCCACATATCCTGACACCATAACACTAGCCTATAAAAGGACCCTGCTCACACTTAGACTGTTCCTGTCAACCCTGGTGGTCCTTCTAGTTGTAGAAGAACAGCTATGTACGCTTATGTTCTACATTCTTCTTATTCACCACTAGGGCTGTTTCCATCTGATAAGTACATAAATAAATGCATCACAGTGCTTCATAACACATACTGATGATGCACCACTGCATGAGTTTGCTGATATATTGCTGATCCTGTAGTTTACTGAGAATGAGGTATCCTAATGAGGATGAAAATCACTTAAGTGCTGCTGCTGTTGCTCTTTGCAACATTCTGGTACTATAATCGCCCATCAAGGTACTGATATTGTACACTACTAAGGATGAGAATCTTGATACTATATTCTGTAGAGGGTGAGGATCACTCCAACTCATCGCATAGCACATGGGCTACAATGAGAAATTCATTCTGTAAGATCTAGTAATGTTAGCCAACTTCATGTCATTGTATGACAAATATTCACCTATGATACTAGTCCTGCTCAGGAAGTAACTATAGCACACGTAACAATAGGGAATCTCTTCAATCTGTGTTCAAGTATGCTTGAGCAGTCACTTTCTTTCATTTTCTTTCATCTTTAGACTGCATTTCCTCTGTATGATGATTTTGTCACCCTTGGTGACTGATACCACATATTTTGCTACTGTTGCTTTTTTCCCAGGAATACCTAAGGGATTACCTTGACGTAGGAGTCTCGCACTCAACCATTGCCTCATGGTTGGGTGCACATGCTTTTGTTAACAATACTGACAAATGCATGGTGTGTGGCAACTAATTATAGCTCCCATATTTTACTGTTTCTTTAACAAGTTAACACAGGACTCAAGAGCTCCCTAAATGTTTGTCTGTTAATGCTCCAGCTAAAACACTCCTCAGATAATGCATTTTTGTACCTCAGACTCCATTTATCTCACTCCTTCTCCAAATGTGCCGTTTCAGTGTCTTCCTAAAACAGTAAACTGAGATATGCTTCACCAACAATTTTCAGCAGTAAGCCAGTGGAGGGAATTTCCAATATGGAGTATCTGCAAATATGGAAGTAAGTCCCTGCTAAGATAGCTCTTGTCACAAAGGCTTGCATGGCACACGAATTGAGTTTCATGTCTATGAACTGCTAAGTCTGCCCAGGTGACAAATGACTCTTTTTGCAGTCTGTGTAATCCTAGAACTACCACATGCAAGATCAGGAGTTCTCTCTTCCTGTTGGGACTGCCACGGATTGGTGTCTCACTTTTCTGATGTGAAAGAGGCGGAATTGTTTGTGGAAAATGTACACATACACATCAGCTCTAAAGATTCTAAACAAATTGTTTATCTAAACAGACTGTTTAGATCTAGAATTGCGTGGATTCTGCTTCCTTTTTCAGCTGGAATTTAAAAATTCTTCAGAAGAACCTTCTCAGGCTTTCAGGCCAGGCTCCTTATATAACTGTTGCCTATTTATCTAGTTGGGTTGGGTATTGTACCTTTGTGGGAGGACCCCTCTGTTTGGCAATAACCAAGAATAAAACTGTGACCTGTATTGAGCGGACATTGTGAAAATCTCCAGTTTCAGTTGCAGAAGGGGATCCATTGCTCTGGATGGCCGTGTCATTTCAGAACTGATGCCAAGATCTCCTGGCACATTCACTAATCATGGTTTAGAGACTTGGTCATTGTGCTGCCTCTTGGGTAGCTACCTGCCTCGGTGGTAGCAGGTTTAAAACCCAGCTCTGTGGGAATAATATGCCGGTACACATGAGTGCCTAAAGGCAATCTGTTACTCCATGTGTTTTGTTTGAACCTCAGACAGAAGGAGTCAATCATTTAATGCTATGTGGGCCTGTGTGCCAAATATCTGCCTAAAATACATTTACCAGTGCATCATAAATTTGCAAACCACCATGTCAGTTTGTTTCTTTTTGGGCTTGATACGGCATGGTGTTATGAACAAAGTTTTTTTAGGCAATAGTACTAATGAGGTGACAATGGTCTAGACCATTCTGAATCTTTTGTTACAGCTAGTATGTGTATGCTACTGCAGCTTCAATGTGACACATAAGCTAAGTGAAATCAGAATAATGAAGAGCCAAGTCTCTTGGTGGAATGTATTGAGTGGCTGAATCAACTTTTTATTTTATTTTACCCTTTGATCAGACTGCTCTAGTCTTCAGAGTTTCTGAAGTACAGACACTACTACTGCCTCTATCATGGGACGGAGCAGCCCAGCCCTCTGGAAATTGCTTTTACTGCCAAAGTAAAGGAGCTAATCTTTTGCTTTCCAGTTGATTTTTTTCGTCAGTGGCTATTTCAGCTGCTTACTTCAGTCCATGCTGTGGCAGCACAGTGTCAAAGGAAGGTGATGAATAGTCAGAAGTATTTCCATAGCCTGTGAAGCATGTATTGTGCATAGCTAATGACTTTAGGTTGCATCACGGCAATGCTTAAAGTGCCTGTCACAGATATACATGTCCCAACCGATTTGGACAGCGAGCACGTCCATTGTTGAATTTTATCAGGTTGTAAAACTTTGTAAGGTTGAAAAAATAAATTTTGACTTCACTTTAAGATGATAACATTGGTTATGCTCTGTCTGCAGTGTGCCAATGCTGCTTCACACTGATTCAAACAATACTAATATTATTAAAGAGTAGGATTACTGGCACCCACGGTAATGGTGTGAGGTGTGATTAGATAAAAACAATAAAATTATTAGGTAAAATCAAAAGATGTAAAGATGCTATATATATATACTGTATATATGGCATCTTTAAATCCATTACATTAGCTCCTTAGCCAATTCTGGCAGTCAAAAACAATCGGTAGAACCAATCTGCTAAGCTATGCGTATACATAAATTAGCCTTAATATTCATAAATACTGCCGAAAGACTAACAACAACAACATTCATAAATACTGCCGTGTCAAAAAAAATAAAATAAATAACCGTACGTTCTAATACTTTGGTCAACCACATTTAGCTTTGATAATGGCACATAACGTGGTGGCTAATTCATATGCAAAAATGATTGATCATGTTCCCAGAAGCACTCTTACACAATTTCAGTTCTGGGACATGCCTGTGCCGTCAGGAAAGAAACCTCCATTCATGGAATAATCTGGTGATTCAGTGCATTCAGGTAATCGGCTGACCTCATTTTATTGCAAAATAACGTTGCTGAGTTGAGTCCTGACCAACTGATGCAACCCCAGATCAGATCATTACACTACACTGTGTATCATCACTTCATGCGCTTCCCTCTTTTTTTATCCTGACACATCTGTCACTCTTGGGTCAATCTGGACTTGACCTTGTTTCATTGCTCCAAAATACAATCTTTATGCTCCCTAGCAAACTTTTTTTCTGATTAGCCTCACTAACATGTGGTTTTCTTTTGGCTACACAGCTCTTTAGTGCTCTTTTAGTGAGTTCTCATCACACTGTGTCTATGGAAATGCACTTGCTTTCATTGAAATTTTACCAAGTGTATATCTTTTCTTCCATATTTAACATAATTCCAGGAATTTCATTAATCTCCTTAGTTGTTTTCTTTGCATCCCGGGCAATGTAGTATCCCTGATAGTTAAACAACATCTCCTTAATTAGAAAAGGCTGCTCAATTTGACTTAACTGTGTTTTAGTTCACAGTCCACTTTGCACCTACAGTAGTTCTAGATTATCTGCTGATTATTATATTTTTTTGTATGTCAGCCACAACTATTGTGCTTGTTTCCAGCTTCTCGAAAATTGTCTAAATCTGAACATGCATGTGCAAAGTACAAAAATTCTTTATATGTTATTTATTTAATCATTTATTTATGTATGCATTTTAATTGTTCTGTAGTAAAATGCTGAAGTTTAAAAGAGAGAATATCTCTCATCCGAGCGATACTGGGGTTAGTTGTCAACAGGTCATAATGGTGCTGATCAAGAAAATAAATTTGCAACCTTAGTTGTAAAATAATCTTTTAATTTCATATGTGGTTTAGTAATGGAAAAGGTTTTTATTAAAATTCGTGTGCTTTTATAAACAAATTTGACTTGTACAGTACATCCTCTACAAATGAATCATTTTTTAGATGACTGCGTAACATTTCATTACAACGGAGCTTCATGTAATATACGCTACACTAATATATTTCTTCCTTTTGCTTTGTCACTACAGATGGATAATTACATCCATCTATTTTGTACACACACATGACAGATGAAGACACCTACAGTTTTGAGCCAGATGCGTTAAATCAGTGATCAGATAGATCAAGCAAAAGACAGTTAACATAATAAACCACTGGTTTTATATGACAACGGAATAGAAATATCAAGCCAGTAATCGTCTTTTAACAGGGATCAGATTGAATTAGGCTCCGTGTGTATTGGTATCACTGTTATTATTTCCAGCTAGACTGCAGCAGCGACTTGGCTTCTCCTCGTGAGTGAGCGTGTTTCTGTAAATAGGCTCTGTAGCCTGAAGCAGAGCGTTCTTTCACAATAATGCACTCAGAACTTGCACTTCAGTCTTGACTGCTGAATAGAGTCATAGAGTCAGAACTTCTTGTTTCAAGGCAATTCCTGTTAAATATTTCTTCCTCCTAATCGGGTGCTTTGAAGTGACACTGATAAAAGCTATAAAGAAACTATAAAGCTCATTGTGCATGTATGTATTCTAATTCAAATTTTATTTGTATATTATTTATTATTAATTATTATTTGTATGTGTGTGTGTCTGCGTTTGCGTGTCCATATACTGTAAAGCCAGCTGGACAGAATGGTGTAGGGTTACTGGCAGACAGAAGGTTTGCTCTTTCAAACCTTCTCTGATCAATAAGGGGGATGAGTGAGAAAGAGGGAATGGGCAGAAGAATGGCGTGAGAGAGAGAGAGAGAGAGAGAGACAGAGAGAATTGTTGGTGAATTGATTCTGAGGCAGTAAAGAGATGTCTAGCAAAAATACTTCCAATACAGAAAAGCTGCTTCTCATTTCAGACCATGTCAACCAGGAAGCAAAACGATCATTTGTGTTTTTTAAATAATATAATAGACTAGCCCTTGGGTCGTGTGTGAATGGTCTTTAAAACTTGAGACTCCTTCATGAGAGTAACCAGACGCCTGCTCTTCAATGAAAGTAAGATATTATTAAAGACTTTAAAGATGAGAACTCCTGAAGATATCTGCAGTGTTAACATTTTTAGTCTTGAATATATCCCCAAAATGCCTCCAGTTCGTATGGTCCTGAAGTCATCTTGCAGTCCTACAGTACCTGCCCACTGGGATGAGTCACAACCAGTATTTCTTTTTTTCTGTGTTTATTTTTTTTGTACCTACATCTAGAGTAAGGATATTTTAGTGTAAAAATGTTTTGCAAAAAAAAAAAAAAAAGAGTTTAACAACATTAAGTTCACATCAGTTATAGATTTATGTTTGTGCATAAACAAGCCTCCTGTAAATCTTGTTCATTTGGGTTTGTAGTGTTCTTTTTCCTCATATTGTATTACATAATTTAAATATAAAATATATTTATGTTTACACTTACATGTTCCTGAAAGGAATAAATCAGTTATGATGAAAATCAAATAATTTTCCTGCAAAATAGGTTAACATACATCTTCTTTCATTTAAAATAAAATAGTTTTAATGCCCCAGTTTATGACTAAAAACAGGGAAAACTTTTTTTTTTTTTTTTTTAAACCCATAAGCAACGAGGTGGGTTTGGCAGCCCTGAAAATAGAGCAACAGCTCAGCAGCCACCCAAACACTTTCACTGTTATTTAATGAGAGAGAGAGAAAGAGAAAGAGAGAGAGAGAGAGAGAGAGAAAAGGAGATGTACCTAGAGG
>JAOVVB010000043.1:11092170-11104363 GCA_028570985.1 Heterobranchus longifilis
CTCACACACACACACACACACACACACACACACTGCTTCCTCTCTCCTCCTCTGCCTTGCTCATTGGCTGCACTATATTTAGCTCCAGCTTTGAGTTGAGGATATTAGTGGGTGTTTAATTCAGTGCTGGCCAGCCGTGTTGCAGAGAGGCTTCACCATTAAGGCATCCCTGGCCATGAATGATAAACGCTGAATGATTAGAGTTTGCAGGAGAATTTTATGCAGCATGCACCAATTAATTATATGTATTTACTTTTGTATATGAAACATTTAGCTTTTTTGGGGTGGTGGGTGATGGTGGAGGTGGTGTGTAAAACCTAGCTTTTCTCCATTCTCTTCTCTCTTTGCCCATCTCTTCTTTCTCTCATTATTCCCCTGGAGAGTTCTGCTCTTGTCTCTAGCAGTCATGCACTCTCATTTCCCTCTCTCTTTTCCTCTCCCTCTTTCCATCTCACATACATGCGCACACACATTGACCATGTCTACGGATGTTGAGGTTGATTCTGTAAATGCTGAGGTTATATAAGTTTACAAATCTATTAAGTATATCAATGATAGGTTTTCTGTGAGCAAATGTTTATTTAACAATTATGGAAGGAGTCTCTAGTCTGAGTCCATTATGTAAGGTAAATGCAATTTTTGGGATGTGAGTTTATGGGCAAATTATTGAGCTTAGAATTGCTAAATGGATCACACACCCCAATCATTAATTATAATATAGCATAACATAATCATATTTAACCTCAACCTTAAATGACACCATACAGTATGTTGTTAGTCTCTTAGCTGCTCCTGTTGAGGGGTCGCCACGGTGGACCATCCAATCAGCACACTTGGCACGAGTTTTATCCTGAGTGCCCTTCCTATATGGCCCCTTTATGGTCCCCTACACCTGTGCAGTGTTTGGATCATTTTAATTGGTATGGACATTTTATACTCCATTGATTGGCAGGTTCTGTGTTTCTCCTTATTCCTTAGCTGTCAAATGTGTATAGTTGGCTCTGACCCCCCCATCCCGTAATTCCTCCCCAATTTGGTCAATTCCCGCCTACCGGCCATTATACAACATCTACGACATATTGCACTCCTGAGAAATGTGATACAGTTGCATCTTTTCAAACATATGCTCACACTGGTCAGAGTATAACACTGGGAGAAAAGTGCTATTTTCTCATAAATTAGTACACAGATGCCTAGTGACCGAGAGAGAGGAAACAGTATGCCACTACTCTCCCCCATTAAGCATGAACGGTTTTGCTCTCTTGGCTCCTGGCCAAAGTTGGCTGTGGTATCATCTGGTTATGAACTCACAATAGTCTGACAAATGCGTGCCTGCTTTTCTGTTGTACCACACAGGAGCCCAGTTTGGTTTGTTTTCATTTGTTCTTAATTTACCTACTTATTTTTTTCTCCGCACCTTATGATATTAGTTAGATAAACATTTAATCTCTTCTTTTCCGTCTATCTTTTAGAGGCCCCAGTGGCAGAGCTGCATGATCTGTTTTGTAAGAAGCTGCAGCAGTGCTGTGTGCTCTTTGACTTTCTGGACTGTGTAGCTGACCTGAAGGGGAAAGAGATCAAGCGTGCGGCGCTGAATGAGCTGGTGGAGAGCGTGGCCACCAGCCGTGGCATCCTCATCGAGCCCCTCTATCCTGAGGCAATCAAGATGGTAAGAATCACACGGCAGAATTAATTATAAGACGAATACTTACATTGTGATTGAAATTTAAATGTGTAAAAAACTGTTTTCTCGGCATGTTTTTGTGAATTTCAAGTGTGCAGGCGATTGTTGGATAATTGACCTGTGTTGGGATTTCGGTGATTTATTAAACTTGAACTTGCTCCACCCATATTTCTAGATCTCAGTAAACATCTTCCGTACTTTGCCGCCCAGCGAGAACCCAGAGTTTGATCCAGAGGAGGATGAACCTACACTGGAGGCCTCCTGGCCTCATTTACAGGTGCACACTAGCGATACACTCGGTCTACAGCCCAGTGTATTGGTTTTTTTGGATTCTAACCCAGGTTCAGTAGCCTTTACTTACGATTAGTGACCTCCATTTCTTGAAGCTCTGGAGTGAATTACAGGGTAGAGCCTGGTTCATAATGGACATGATGGACATTACATTATGATAATGTGAAACCATGATAACAGGACAGATTAAAAGTGAGAAAGAAAGCAATTTACATTACAACAACAGAATTTTACCTAGAATTTGTGATCAACATATGTAAAAAAAAATCAACTTTAGGTACTTTAAATCAATAAGAACCAGATACAGTAAAAGTGGATCCGTCACCCATCAGCACACTAAAAAGATGCATTTATATTTACTGTGAGATTTACCTGAAAATTAGCAGCCAGACTTCTTCTTTCAAACAGAGTTTAAATATGCAATTATACCCTAGGGGAGTCAGCATGTTAAAATGTAAACAGACTCCTGGCCGTTGCCAGGTTTCAGTCAGCAAAAGAAGAGCTAAGTGTTTTTCTTGCTGATTAAATCATTAACTGTCGTTGCTTTATTAGCTTTGGAGTGAGAGTTCTGAAGCGCTAAAAAGTGTGTGATTAAATGAAAGGATAGCCTCCGTCTAATTTACACATTTGATAAAGTTCATATATCCTTGTGCCAGTAGAGAGAAGTATTTTTGAGTGTGTATATTTAAGCTTGTAAAATCAAGTGTGGCAGGGAGGTATGATAGTGGGAGACAATGTGATTTCAGTTAAGGATGACCTCATTGACTTCTATGCTTACAAATTCAAATTCAAATTTTATTTGTCACATACACAGTCATACACAGTACCATATGCAGTGAAATGCTTATACGACTGCCAGTGACCTTAAAAAAAAAAAGTAAAAGCTTATACATAAGAAATAATATGAATGAAAGAAATACTTAAAAAAATAAAATTACCTATTAGATAATATTCTTTATAGATTTTTAAGTGAAATATTGAATATTTATTTACATATTTGGAAATAAATATAATAAACAACAACATCAATAATAATAATAATAATAATAATAATAATAATAATAACAACACCACCAACAAAAACAGCAACAAAAACAATAATAATAATCAGCATCATCATCATGCAATTTATTGGGATATATTTTAGAATATTTTATTAAATAGTGTTTATATTATATACATTAATATTTTATATAATGCTGGTTCAATAGACAATTAAGCTCTTAATTTTTTTTTGTGGATATATCGTACACTAGTTCATGATTATGTAATGTAAAGATTCCACTATACTGCCTGTACATTTTATATGAGTGTTTTACTACAAGGTTATTACTAAACTGCACAATCGGTTGTGATCTGTGAGGTGGAGTTTTAAAACAGCTAATTTTGAATAAAGCAGTATGCCCCTTATTTAATCGTCGAATTTCATTAGCAAAAAATTTGTGATACAAAACCTTGGCCAACACCATCCGTCGTTATTCAAACCTCATTTTCACACACTTACCAGAAAGGCTGAGAACAAACAGCAGTAATGTTAGTATAGATAAGAGTAAGAGCAGTGATACTGGGGTTATATCAGGTCTTTTTCTAAACTGCAATATCTCCCTTTATCTAGTTGGTGTATGAGTTCTTTTTACGCTTCTTGGAGAGTCCTGATTTCCAACCTTCCATGGCCAAACGTTATGTGGATCAGAAATTCGTTCTACAGGTACAGTGTTTTAATGTGAAATATAAAAGAAACTGTGTGTACGGGTTTGTAAATAGCATATATTTTGGTCATAATGACTGAGTGTGTCCATCACGTATGTAACCCATAGTGGGTTTTTGTCCTCAGTATAGCTGCTTGTTTTTGCTTTTAATGAGGTCATTTATATCAGGTGGTGTGTAGGCATGTGAGATGACTTGTGTTATGGGTTTACTGTTGTGTTCCAAGTTGCTGGAGCTGTTTGATAGTGAGGACCCCCGAGAAAGAGAATATCTGAAGACCATACTGCATCGTGTCTATGGCAAACTGCTCGGCCTCAGGGCGTACATCCGTAAACAGATCAACAACATCTTCCTCAGGTAAAAGGCACACAGACCTACCTTGTATTGCTGGACTATAATGAGCAAGTCCTTATCTCCATTGAAATATAGTTAAAACACATTCTTCCTTAAACAACTTAGATAACCATAATATCTAACAGGAAGCTGTCATTGGAGATACAGTATACGTCCAAAAGTATGTGGATGCCTGAAAATGATACCCATACGTCATATGTCATCATCAAACGATCATCTAGAATATCTTCGGATGCCGTAGAAGACATGATGATATAGTTTGCCAAGGTTGGAGTACAAGAATTTAAATATCCTGCAGAATCTTCTGTCCTCAACCTAACTAAACACGTTTGGGATAAACTACCAAAGTCTAGTGGAAAGCCGCGAATGAAGGTCGTAAAACCGATTGACATTTACAGCAGACTTCAGACAGAACGATGATGTCATTCCTGACTTCATTCCAAGCCATTTCCACCTGCCATTAACGGGGTTCCTGGGAGGCCAGTGTTTCAGTCGTGACGCAGCCAGTCCGATCATGGCTCTGGCATACTGGGAAAACTGTCTACCTTGATGGTATCCAAGCACTAGTCAAACACTGGGATAAGTGCATTAGAGTAGTAGGGGATTATATAGGGAAATGAAGGGAGTTTTTACTCTTATAACACTTTGTGTTCCTTTAATCTGAACAATTAAAAGTCCCGGTTTTACTTGAACATCTCTCGTATTAATGTCATGCCCAACAAGCACATATGGGTGTCATGGTCAGATATCCAAATATTTACACCATGTAGAGTCTCATTATGTTTACATTTTAAATTTTTACACATATAAAGTAAATTCTAATGATATACCAATAATTCTCATGATTCTCATAAAATCTGTTTCCCAACTGTACAGGTTCATTTATGAAACTGAACACTTCAATGGAGTGGCTGAACTGCTGGAGATTTTGGGAAGGTACATTTTCACGACTGCTGTATAGGATAAAATGTCATGTTTGTAAATGCTTACAGCCTCTCCGCGGTGCTCTCACACTCCCTTTTATTCAGTTTCTGATTTGCTAAATCACTTGTTTACAAATGATTCGAACCTTAAAATGAGAGACATCATTGATTTGAATGCCTTTTGCCTCAGAAAGCAAAGTCGGTACTCATTCAGTGCTTGTGGGCAGGACTAAATATAGCATCTTTTAAAAAATTATACAGTATCAGTATCCTATGGGAACAAGATATAATTTTAAGCATATCTGAAGCGTGGCAGTAACTAATCCAAGGATGCTGGTAATTGCTTGAGTGCTGCTTTGAGCAGTGTGTGGGCCAGTGAGTCAGACCCTTAGCAGGGGTTTAAACATTAGTGCTCTCTGCATTCCACCTCACAGCACTTTACTATTTGTGGTTCTTTTCTGCAATATGAGCTACTCTGCAATTTAGAGCCATGTTTTGGGTCTACGGCGTCATTCTCCTACAATTTGTCTCATTGCAAACACAACATTTTTGTATTATTTTTTTCAAAGTGTACCGGGAAAACCAAAACAAAGCGTTTTTTTTTTTTGACAGAGTGAAAGATGAGAGGGAGAAGATGGAGAGAGAAGTAGGGGAGTTAGAGGATGAGTCAGAGAGGGGCTAGGGATGGAGGGCTGCATTCAGGTTGATGCTTGTGCTATTTTTACCGCCACCCACACTTTTTCGCTCTGATAACAGAGCAACAGCGTCTGAGCAAAACAGAAAGAAAAAACGGGAACGAAAGACAAGGAAAAGATTGACAGTAGGCATTCTGTCACTTGCCGTGTCCTCCTCCCTCAAAGGAAATGTTGGCGTTGGGAATGAGAGCACTGAGTAGGAGGAGTGAGAGGAGGAATATGAATGGCGGAGAGAGCTAAAAGAGAGCAAAAGGAGCCTAGTAAAAATGAAGTAAACAAGGGTAAAGAATGCCTGCGGCGCTTTTTTATTATCAAGTGGAGAAATGAAAGAAGAATGCAGTAAAAAAGGATAAGAGAAAATAGAGCTTATCATAGAAGACGATGTGTATACGTCTCTGTAGGGGATGAGCGTCTGAAGAGGAGATGCGTTGTCGAGTGGGGGTTGTTGAGACTTAGCTGTTAAACAGAAGCGTGGAGAAATATGTGTGTACAGAGCATCATCAGGTCTACTGATACTAATCCTGTTTGATCTCCCTCCCTCTGCCTCCTCTCACTTCTCTATGTCTGCTGTCTTTTGGTTCTGTTCTATCTGTTCTATCATTTCCTCTTTTTGCTGCTTCTTACCCCCACGTTTCTCCTTTCTTTACTGCACCTTTCCACTTTACCTTTCTCGTTCCGTCCCAACCTTTTCCTTCTCCTTTTTTTTTCTTTTCTGTTCTTCTCCTTTCCTCTTTTAGTATCATTAATGGCTTTGCTCTGCCTCTGAAGTCAGAGCACAAGCAATTCCTGGTGAGGGTCCTGATCCCCTTACACACTGCCAAATCTCTGTCCATCTTTCATGCACAGGTTAGTAGTACACGCACACATATGCCTCTTACAATTGCCCATGCAAGCACAGACACACACATAGACACACACACACACACACCTTAGAGTTAGGTACTTTCCACAAAAGTGCTGATTTCATTCTCACTGGCAGAGATGAGAAATATTCCTGATAACCCTACTTTACATCCCTATGGGTAAAAGATCCCAGCATGTATCATCCAGAGGAGGAAGAACTCGTCATCATTATACAGAGGAAAGGTCAATATCAACTAACATAACGTTGCCAAGACTCGCTGCTTTCCAGTAATCCCATAACATAGCTAGTGAGCTAAAATAGCTACAGGACATCATTACAGAGAGTTTCCACTGCACTGCTGCTTACTGAAGAGGTAGTGTATTTAGTCAATGGATTAGAGAAGTTGATTATCAGTATTAATAAAAAAAATAAATCTTTTTCAACGAAGCCCAACACGACAGTAACAGTGTGACGTGATGCAAGGACATGCATTTGTTTTTTGTGACATAGGACCATATGCATCTGTAAAATATAATATATACCGAATCTATGTCCTGCATAGGTTTTCTATACCAAATCCTAATTTGAAACCATGACTCACAAACCTCAGTAACCACAAAGAAATGGATTTTACCTTTCAGTTTAGAAAAAAAGCAGCATGTCGCTTTTATTAAAAACATTATTATGTGAGGATCATCCTGTCTGTCCTGACAAGACATGGTCGTTCTGTCTTCTTCTGGTTTACCTAGTCAGGACACTCTCTCTCTCTCTCTCTCTCTCTCTCTCTCACACACACACACACACACACACACACACACATACACACAGGGCACCATTAAGTACCACAGTGGGGTGTTGAAGACTGTATGCTCGGACCGTCTGTGGGTTCCCTGTAAGAGAAATATGGATGAGGAGTTGAATGCCATGTGTTTGTCATTATGCGCACTTACACTCTTACACCTTGTTGAAACCCCTTATTGACTTCAGAACTGCCTTAATTCTTTGTGCCGTAGATCCAACAAAGTGCTGGAAACATTCCTCAGAGATTTTGCTCATATTGGCATGATAGCATCAGACAGTTGCTGCAGATTTGTTGGCCGCACATCCATGATGCGAGTCTCCTGTTCCACCACATTCCAAAGCTGCTCTGTTGGCTTGAGATCTGGTGACTCTTTAGGCCATTTGAGGACAGTGAACACATTTTCATTTTCAAAAAAACAGTTTGAGATTTTAACTTTAGGATGAGGCGTGTTATCGTGCAATACTCAGGGAGGCTGTGGCATTTAAACGACGATCAGTTGGTACTAAGAGGCCCAAAGCCTGCCAAGAAAATATCCTCAAACCATTACACCACCATCACCAGCAGAAATCAAGACTCATCAGACCAAAATGTTTTTACAATCTTGTATTGTCCAATTTTGGTGACCCCATGTGAATTGTAGCCTTAGTTTCCTATGCTTAGCTAACAGGAGTAGCAATTGGTCTGGTCTTCCGCTGCTATAGGCCATCTGATTCAAGGTTCGATGTGTTGTGCATTCAATGACACTCTTTAGTATACCTTAGTTTTAACAAGATTAAGTTTAGATTCAGTTGCCTTTCCATCAGCTTAAACCAGTCTCGCCATTTTCCTCTGACCTTTGGCACATTCGCTGGAAATTTTTTCAGACCATTCGCTGTAAACCCTACAGGTCATTGTGTGGAAAAATCCCAGTAGATCAGCAGTTTTGGAAATACTCAGACCAGCCTGTCTGGCAGCAACAACCATGCCACATTCAAAGTGACATAAATCACCTTTCAACCTCGTTCTGATGCTCATCATCTGATTAGACATTCGCCTTAAAGGGCAGTTGAACAGTGTACTTAATGTACCACTTATTTATCCAACATAATCTACAAAAACATGTTGGTCTCTCTGGAGCCTAGTAGCCATCAATGAGTGTAGGCACATGCGTGAAAGAAACCTTAATGTTTCATAATTATTAGCAACTTCATCACTATTAACATCACCATAAACAAAGGCAAAAAACAAAGGACACTTTTGACAGTGTAAGTTCAGAGATAAACTTATCAAATAGGTTCTGTAACAAAAACTCACTCCATTAACTAGTATGTACAGTAAGTCATATAATTACATGATGGTGGTTCTGTTTAGAGTAAAGTGAGAGTATGGGAACAAAGGTTTTTATCAGTAACCTGCAAATAAACAATGCTTAAGCTCTTAAACTGAACGCATTGAGAAAACAACTTATTATGATAAAATATATTTACATAATAGGATATTATGTAAAATATATATGGGTATATATACCTGTATATATACCTGGTGTTCCCCAGGTCCTCGCATTTACCCTGAATACAGGATAAAGCGGTATAGAAGATGAGTGAGTGAGTGAGTGAAATATGGGTAGGAATTACAGCTGGTCTGGTCAGTGACTGAACAATTTTCTGTTGCTCCATGGCAGATTTGAGCTTACTGCACTGGCCTTTCGCTCACTGAGCTTGTCTTTACTAACATTACAGCTCAGAGTGACAGCCTTGTGTAACGTCCCTGTCAGTTTTCCAGATGTGAACAGGAATCACAAGATGTGTTCTTTTTCAGTAGCAAATAATGAGATCATAAACAAGGGGCAGCGGTGGCTCAGGTGGTTGAGGCTCTGGGTTGCTGATCGGCGGGTCGGGGATTCAAGCACTGCCACTGTTGGGTTGTCACTTGTTGGAACCCTTAGGCAGCTATATGCCTTAACCCTATGCCCATATATAATACCTAGTCACTGAGATGCCAGGGCATCCTCAGTTCCAGAGTTCTAAGGCTGGAGAAATGGGTGGGTTGTTGCAGGAAGGGCATTCAGTGTAAAAACTGTGCCAGTAACTTGTGGGTTGAATGAGCCGATTTTGTGCCCCTGAGAAGTGGAAGAAGCCCAAGCAGGACTATATATTCATTATATTATATCTATGTCACTTACACCAATAAACTACACAAATCAATTACACAAATAAAACATCTTGTGCTGAAAAGATCCAAGACTTGTGCGATAGACTTATTATTCCTAGACTCATGCATTCTTATACATCGAGGAGACCAAACACAAAAAAAGGTACTTTCCAAAAATGACCAATCACTTCAAAAATATTCCAGCTTTTTTTTTTCTTCAAGCTTAATTCTATCCACTATATGCAAGACGTTTCTTTGTACTAACAAAGAATGAGTTGAAACTAAATTTTAGAAATTTTAGAAATCATTTAATAAATGTTTCAAACATACAGCTGTATAATGCAAATTTACAACGACAAATATTATAGTCTACAACTGAGCGTCTTACCAAATTTGTTCTAACAGAACATAACTTTCCAATATTGGAGCAATACAGTAAAAAAAAGGTGGTTAGTTACATTTCCCCCCTGGGTTTCATCATATTTCACTTCTGTGTTCATGCAACAGCGCAGACGCACAACTTCTGTCTCATCTGTGAAAAGATTATACAAATTCAAATGCCTGTTTTAAATAGTAAAAAAATAAACAATATAACCTTTTACCAAAAAAGAAAGAATACCTTAAAAATAACTACTTAAAAAAAGATTTATATTGAGACCACGCTTGAACTCCACACACTATCTGCAAGCTCCATTTGGTCTGTGGGAAGGTGCACGCCACACATGCAATTAACCACACACACACACACACACACACACACACACACACACAGTCAAATAATACTCTGCAGAGAAAAGATGAAGGTAAGGGAAAAAGTAAGAAGGTAGATAAATGAAGTAGACAAGATTGATTTTGTAATTACAGCATGAATTATTTAAGTTTGTGTAGAAAAAAAGGGTAGAGGAAGTAGCAAGAGAGCCTGACTCAGGGACCAGAGGAAGCAGCAGGAGGGTTAATTATACTGTTCAAAAGCTCTTTGTCGCCCTCAAGAGAAACAGTCTACATGACATCAGTTCATCGGAGACACCATCACTGTTCTTACATCTAACACGGAACCTTGCTATGACAGAAAAGCAACGGAAATACATAAACCAATGTCTGCAGGGTGTCAAATGGTGAAAAGAAGACAAGAACAATGGATGGATTCAAGCAGATTCTTTGTCAGGGTCTGAGAATCTGAAAAGAAAAAGAAAAAACAACAACGCCTCATAATTATTTTCTCAATGTAGTAATTTCTATTAATTATCGTGATCACATGAAAGCTGCCAGATACTGTATAGGGAAGACAAATAAAGAAAGACACCCCATCGTTTCCAAGATCCCATCGTTATACAATGTGACCTATCACATGTAATCAGGTATTTAAGCATTTATTTTGGGTGATTTGAGTTAGGCATATTGTCGGATTGCTGGTTTCATACTGATTTCCCTAATTTTATTTTGATTCTGTAAAGCTGCTTTGCGACAATGACCATTGTAAAAAGCGCTATATTAATGAAATTGAATTAAATTGAATTGAAGGGGGATAGCTTAGTGGTGAGCACTGTCGCTTTGCACCTCCAGAGTCCTGGTTTGATTTTTCCGGGTGCTCCGGTTTCTTCCTACAGTCAAAAGACATGCAGATTACAGTAGGTTAACTGACATTCCCAAATTACCCGCAGTGTGTATGTGTGTGTGCTCTGTGATGGATTGGAACCCCGTCAAGGGTGTACCCTGCCCTAAGTCTCCGGGGATAGGCTCCAGGCTCCCCCTCGACCCTGTATATACAGGATAAAGCGGGATAGAAGATGAGTGAGTGCATGAGTGAATTAAATTGTTTAGGATCTCCATTGTGATTGGTGCTGAGGATTGTCCAGGTGCTGAGATTTGGCCAGTGAGGCTTGTTTACAAGGAGGACCTCAGAAAAAAAAAATCCTGTCTGAAAAGCTATTTTTAGAGTATTTAAATGAATGACTCTGTGACGTAGTAGGGAGAGGGAACCTTCTGCATCATTTTCACACCCTGGATTTCCCCTGCTATCCCCCAAAATAACTTCATCAGCAGCGTAGCAAAAATTTGTTTTTCTATCACACCTGGAGTAACCAGCTTGGATATTAAAATGTTTCAAAACAGTCTTTAGGGTTTTGTGTCAAACATTCAGGAAGATAAGATATTTATCATCCAATTTTTGCCAAATTTGCTACATATCACCAACTGCACTCTATTGGACAAAACTAACCCGTGTGACTTAATACTTGACTTGTTATGATATTGAAATCTATATGTAAACACAATGGAACATTATTGTTTGAGATGCAACTATGTGGGGTATCATACAGGTAATGATTATGAAATTCAGACATGCTTTTTAAACTTTTAGATTAAGTTTTAATAATAGCATAAAACATTTGTATTCATTATTCAGTATTGATGATATGTAAATGAACACTAGTGGAATGTCACCTTAAAATAAGGCTTAAACAATCTTGATTAAGGATGAGTTTTTAGTAAAACAGAAGAAAGAAAATATCACAGCTGAGAGCAGATATTTAATAAAATCGTACTTTCTGTCCGTTCTGTTCCTCAGCTTGCCTACTGTGTGGTGCAGTTCATGGAGAAAGACGCCACTGTTACAGAATATGTAAGTCGCCACAACAGAGACAATGCATGTGTAATTTTTTGTCTATTTGTACCCTTAACTGAGATCTGTGTGTTTTAAATCTTTTTAGATCATCAGAGGCTTGCTGAAATATTGTCAGGAGAATATAACATGGAGTTTCGCTT
>JAOVVB010000043.1:11115544-11134075 GCA_028570985.1 Heterobranchus longifilis
CTCTCTAGATCTCCGGCTGCGAGAGGTTACAGCATCACCCGGGGATCGAACTCGCGATCTCCGGATGACAAGTACAATTTCTACAAAACTCTGCAATAAAGGCAATACACACATATTGATATATTTTGTTTTATTCTCTCAAGTTTCTAGCGTTTCATTACATCAGATTTCTTTATTTAGAATTTTAATTGTTCTATACTACAGTATGAACACAATAAAGTATCCAATAGCTATATTTATTTTTTTTAGAATTCATTTTTAAGAAAGGTTCCATTGAGACCCTTCACAAACTGTATTTTTTTCTAAGAGCGAAACAATCTGTTGACATTGGTGTTAGGAAATTGTGCAATAGGGAAGATGAGCAGATACAGGAAACGAGTGTGTAAAGCTTAAGTAAACTAATCAAATCACCACCTTCACATAGCAAGAGCACGAAATGCTATTCACACCCACAGTATCTATTAGACTATTAATTCATAGTGATGGCTTTTTAAAAAAACAACAACAATCAACTCACTTTCAAACAGCTGTGGCAGGAACTAAATTGGAAATGATTGCAAACTTGACAGTTTTTACATCACAGTTGCTGTCTTATCAGCTCCGTCTGAACAGCAGGGAGAAGGGAAATGCTGCCATGCTGAAAAACAAAACCAACAACCACATAAAAACCATGGCGAATGAGTGCACAGACACACCAGGTTGTGAGCTTCTGAGGGTATTTCTCACCTGACCAGTCTAGCAAGGGCTCCCGGATTTTCTCTCTCTGTGCATTTAAAGTCTGGGGCGTCCTGCTCAACAACTTGAGAGATGATTTCCAGTCATCACACTTAGTTTTTACATGTATGTGACAGTTAGATGGCTGCAGAAAAGAGTTAAAGTGATGTTTGTACTGACTACGTGACTCACCATCAAACTCAGGGCTTGGGGCACTTGGGGCAGGAGAAATCTCCTCTGAATCAGGATGTATCTGAGAGACAAAGGAGAGAGACAAAGTGTGTGTAAAATACACACATAAAATAGTTTTAGTAATAAACAGATTGAGGCATGTTACGAAACCTGATTACACTCATGTGTTAGGTTGTGTATAATGCATGATTAGGCACAGAGAGACAGAACAGACAAAGTTTCTGTGCATAAGCGACAGACAGATCTCTCTAACATACACACCTCATTGCCACAAACTATTTCTTCTGCGCCTTCAGGCAGCTCTCTAAGAGAGACAGGGAGAGAAAAAAAAATGTATGTGTTCTTTGTTAGGTGACATGTTCAATTCCGGGTCCAATTTCCAGCACATTTAACAGAAACACAAAAAGTCTGTCTGAGGCACGTCTGCAATCTCCTCCACCTGAGGCCACACCAATTACCTGATAAACACTGTGTATCTTGGACTGGGCAGGACACTGGATTGTCTAAAGTGTGTTACACAGAACAAGCCTAGAGCTACAACTGCACTATTCTGATTTAACAGGAACTGTCAAAGCTTTCTCCGCTTGGTTTATAGATATGTTCTTTCAGGATGGGATATTTATCTAATAGCTAAACAATTATGTTCAGCCTGTTGGCTAAGTGATGGCTCGATGGTCATGGCGCCTTCTATATTGCATGAAAACAGCCGACAGACAGTCGCCTAATGTAGCACATGAGACTAGTGACAAAGATCCTGTTTACATAAAGTTGTCTCATGTGTCCTGTAAATACATTGTAGCCTAAACAGATGTAGATCACATGCATTTACAGTTGTGGTATTATGTGTCTAAGTAGTCACAGTGAAATCTGATTGCTGGATCAAATGGTTTTCATATTGTTTTGTCAATTCTGTGCTGCCTTTGTTTTAAGTCTCTGTTTTGTTATAAACAGGGGTTTTCTATGCTTTTGGGGCTTTTAGTCCGACTCATAAAGTGTCTTTTTATCCAAACCATGCATTTTAACCATGAGACCTGGATATGCCCTTATTCAGAGACTCAGTATGTTCATTCATTCATTTTCTATACCGCTTATTCTGTGTACAGGATCTCAGGAGACTTATGGCATGAAGAAACAAGAGTACTTGGAGGAAACACACAAAGCACAGGGAGAGCATACAAACTTCATAAACAAGCCCCCGAGGGAATCAACCCCTCGACCCTGGAGGTACGCGGGCACATTGCTAAGCCCTAGGGCACCCTGCTGCCAGACTCAGTATGTGCAGTTTCTAAAACAAAATCATCATAATACCCAAGACATTTATTTGCACATTTCTCCATATTTTCCATATTTGTACAGCCATTATTGTCTATGTTTTTTTAAAATATTTTTTTATATCCTATATTTTATATTTTGTTCTTCTATTTTTTTCCGCAGCTATGTTTTTCTATATTTTATTCTTATTCTATTCCATAATTTATTTCTTATTGATAATCATGATAAGGTCATGCATGAGCGGTTGTATAAGCATTTCACGGCATATGTTACTGTGTATGACTGTGTATGTGACAAATAAAATTTGAATTGAATTTAATCAACTCAAATTGTTTGCATATTCCATAATCTTTTACACTATTAAACTTTTAGATACCAAGTTAAAATAGACTTGAAAGGTTGGAATAAAGAAAAAAGGGTGTGTGTATACCTTCTGGAATAAAGAAGGGTGAAGGTATTATTTATATTATTTAGATTTTATCTTTATATTTTATATTAATAGGGACAGCGGTAGCTCCGTGTGTCAAGGCTCTGAGTAACTTATCAGAAATTTGGCGGTTCAAGCCCAGGCTCTACCACGTTGCCGCTGTTTGGCCCTTGAGTTGTCTGCTTCAGGGGTGCAGTATAATGGCTGAATCTGCACTGCACTTTTGTTTTTAGGAAGCTGTGATATGTGAAGAATAAAGAATTTCCATTGTGCAATAATGTTTACGTGATGAACAACCTGATACACCTGATAACACCTACTCAGAAATCACAGGTCCCTCTTGTGGTTCTTCTGTTCTCCTGCGCTTTGGTTCATTACCTAAAGGAACGCCACAGGAAGTATGAAGCTGTGGACTGTCCAATCTTGATTCCCTGTCCTGTACAGTTAGACACAAATTTGACTTATCTTTAACTTAATCTGTTAAGAAGAAATAACTGTCCAAATTCTCAGGAGTGTGTGAACATTGATGTACATCATACTGTGCAGTAAACACTCTAGGTTGTAATGTAACTACTTTGGCTGTGAGATGCATATTAAAATAATTAGCTGTAAGAATTAATAGTTGCTTTAAATGTGTGGTATGAATTCACACCAGATGGTGGAAAAGTACTTACGGAAGGGACCCGTGTGCTCGCATGGTTCGCTGGAGGACAAAAACAGACGCAGGTGCTAATTACACAGCTAATCAAGATGTTGTTTAATATTGTGTACAGTGGTGGCCAAAAGTATTAAGACAACATATGCCATGTATTATAGTTCTCACAGTGCACAAAACATGTGATTTCACTAATTAGTGCTCGCCTATCTGGCTGAAGAGTTGTGCTAATTAGCCGTAAAGTGAAAAACTGGCTATGTAACAAAGGTATTCATCTTCTGGGATCAAGGCCCAGGTCACCTCCAGGCCTAATCCCCTTAGAAAACTGTTGGACAATGGTGAAAAGGTCAGTAGCAGTCAAGAAACCATCATCTGTACATGATCTTCAGGAAGCAATCAAGCAGACATGAATTGAGAAAGTGACACCAGAGTACTGCAGATGTCTTTTCGACTCTATACCCAATCAGGAAGGATAAAGGACTTCATACTAAATATTGATTCTTGTATACCAATTCCATTGCATAAATAACAAATTATACATAATTTTCTAAATTTGTTTTCTATTTGCCCACCTCTGAGTGGAGGGATTGGCTCATTTGTCTCCACGTATAATGTGATGAGGAAGGGGTAAGCAAATAATTTTGTGTCTCCTTTTCTGAATCTCAGCTCTGACACACGCTCCCACTTACTCCTATCTACAGACAGAGAATAGAAACATTCGGAACAACAGTTCACAGTTACTGTCAAATTTAGCTAACCCTAATAATAATCAAATAATCAATCACCATATAGTTATTGTAGCTCAGTTTCAACATTTACTATACTGTGGAAAGTATAACTGTACACGTGTACATTATCATAAGAATATGAAATATTGTACAGGGAAAGATGTTGAAATGCTGCGTGGCAAACGGGTGAAGATTGTCCAGGCTCATGAGAACAACTCGTACAGCATTCTGTAAGACAGGATTATAATAATAAAGATGTACTGTACTACAGAGACAGACAGCGATAAAAGCTGAACACGGTTCTATCTGTTACCTCAAGCTCCTCACTGACAAACTCACTGTCCAACATCTCCTCTTCACTACTAGAAAAAACACACAATAAAGGAGAATGTGGAGTTTATAGACAAACAGAAGACAGAGGGTCAGTTAATAATCTCCTAAAGCTCTACTGTAGACTACTGTTGTTTTACATTAATTTCACAGTGCTTATTATTATTGTTTATGAACCAAAACATTCACTCAGTGTACGCTGTGCACCTGCACATTTATGCAGTTATCTAATCAGCACAATTCATTCAGATACAGTGTAAGAGCTTGAGGTAATGTTGTGTAAAAAAATTAAGATATCTATAACCTTGGCGGTGACATCGTCGTTGGTGCCAGACGGGTTGGTTTCATTATTTTACACACTGCTGATTTCATTGGGTTTTCACTCACAACAGTCTTTAAAGTGTAGTTTGAAAATCAAAAAGCATCCAGATGCAGATGGTCTACAGGTTAAAACACTTCAGATCAGAGGAGAATGAACAGATTGCTGTGAGCTGACAAGAAAACTATAGTAAGTCAATTAAGCAATCTTTAAAACCATGGTAAATGTACATCTTAAAATGTACAAGGCATCAACCCTTAAAACCACATGTTCCACTTCTGTCAGTCAAAAACAGGAATCATGGACAGAGACTCATCAACCTAACCAGATGAAAATTGGAAAAAGGTTCTTGGCTGACAGGAGTGGAACGTGATGTGGTCTTCTGCCATTGAAGCTCATGTGTTTTGTATTCTGAAATGCTTTTCTGCTCACCATGGTCATAAAGAGTGCTTATTTTAATACAAAAGACTCCCTGTTAGATCAAATTAGTCTGGTCATTCTCAACTGATGTGTCTAATCAACAAGACATTTCTACCGACAGACCTTTCGCTCACTCAGGTTCTTTTTTGGTCCTTTTTCTCCTGCACTATTCCGTCTAAAGTCAGTAGTTTCTAAAATACTCAAACCAGCCCTTCTGGTACGAACATCTACAGTATGTACATCTCGCAGTCACAGCAATCGTACTTGTTCTTCATTCATACATTAACTGAAGCTCTTAACCTGTATCTAGATGATTTGTTTTTTTCACCGTATTGCTGCCACTTTATTGGCTAATTGGATAACTTCATGATTGTGGTTAATAAGTGTCATTCTGTTACACGGTTGCGGTGAGCCAGCAGCCTATCCCAGGACACTTCGAGCATGAGGCAGGGTATACCCTGGACAGAATGCCAATCCATGTATGGCTCAACACACACACACACACACACACACACTCTCTATACTGCTTTATCCTGTATACAGGGTTGCGGAGGGGGGGTGCTGGAGCCTATCACAGGAGACTTAGGGTGCGGGGCAGGGTACACCCTGGATGGGGTACAAATCCATCTCAAGGCACACACATACAAAACTCTTACACACTCTATGGACAACTTGGGTACGGCAATTCGAACTCGAAAACTCTGCAGACACAGACCCGAAGCGGGAATCGAACACGGATCCTGGAGGCACGAGGCATCTACGTCACCGTGCCGCCTCATGATAAGTGAGCATTTTTATGTATATTTGTTTGCAATGAATGTTTAAAGTGTATTAAAAAAATATATACATGACCAATATTGCAATGTTTAATCCGAACATGATGTGTTTAATCATCATTAATCAGTGTTTAATCTGCTCTTGCCTGATTTTACTTCCAGGTTTTATCTTGAACTTGTAGACATGTTGGCCGACCTGAAAGAACCTGGTTTCAGGTATAGGGAATGAGAAGGCCTGGACTGGCATGGTGTTACCTCACGTCAACAAACTCACCTGCTGACACAAAGTAATGCAGATTGTCATTAAAATGGGTATTGGTAAGAACTGACATTTTCTCAAACTCGCCCCTTTGTGTAGTATATTCTGTATGTACAGTTAGAGGGGTTTTTTTCTCAGAGTAAATATGGTTTCCATCGAAATTAGCTCACAATGCTCATAAATCCTAATTCATTTTAATCTAAATTAGTTACATATGTCACATAGCTCGAAGAGACACATCTTGGTTTTGTATTTACATCCTAAAACAAAGGTAACAGAGGTAACATTCACAAATTCAGATAGATAGATAGATAGATAGATACTGTAGATAGATAGATATACCGGTATGTTCAGTCAGTAATGATAATCTCCTCACTACAGTTTAAAGGTTTAGACTGAAGGCGACTTTTAACGCGCTTATCTGATTGGACGGTTCAGCCGTCCAGTAAGCCGCTGCAGTTCTGCTGTCTCTATGGTTACGAACCCCGGAGTCCCGCCCATATTATCACGTGATTGAGGTAAGCTTAAACATGGCCGAACAGCACCGAAGAGAGACGTTAATTCTTTAGACTTTTCTGTCAACCGTCTGTTTAGAGAAAGTTTTCACCACGTTCGTCTCAGACTCGTAGTCTAGTTTGTGAATGTATACGTTTATAAAATGTACTAAAACTTTTGCTCCGCTCTGTATTCTCATTATTATATAAATTATTATGGGATGTTAGCTGTTGGTGCACTGTATTTGCTCATGTTTGAGAGCATAGTGGAGAATATTCAGTGTATTGAGGAACTGCTCAATACTCAATATTTACACTCAGGATTTATTATCATTACTATTTGATCAGTTCCTGAAAACTTACATTACAATATGACTTCTCTCCTTACACTATTTATGTTTAGTGGTTAGCATGTCGCCTTACACCCCCAGGGTCTTGGTTCGATTCCCACCTTGGGTCTGTGTGAGTGGAGTTTGCTTCTTTTGCTTGTGCCTGTAATTGGTGTAATTGGGTTTCCCAAAAAAACTCCGGTTCCCAAAAATGTACATACATGTGTGCCTTGAGATGGAGTGATGACCCCATCCACGATGTATCTCGTCTCGAACCCTGAGTCCCCTGGGATAGGCTTCAGGACCCCCACAACCCTGTATGCGGGATAAAGCAGTATAGATGATAAGTGAGTGGGTGATTGTCCTCTTATCTTTTATTTAAATCAGTGGTGTCGAACTGGATCCAGAAAAGGCTGTGTGGGTGAAGACTTTCATTCCAACCAAGCAGAGGCCACACCTAAGAGTCCATTAAAAACCAAGAACAACTTATTAAACAGTGTGCTTGGTTCGAATTAAAGTCTGCACCCACACTGACCTTTTCTAGATCCAGTTAGACACGCCTGATTTAAATGATTTGAGCATGATCCGTATTTTGTTAAGTTGAGAAGAATATTGGACCAGAGTCTTCCTGGAGTGCTCAATTTACTGCACAGTGTAGTGTTTTTCTATCAAGTGTTCTGGAGGAGACTAAAATAATTAAATTGTGCAGGATGGTGGATGCTCCAGGACCAAGGTTAGAAGTCTGTGAACTACAGGATGGCTGTCACATTCCATCACATGCTGTTTTATGATGCCTTCTTGTGATGCTGTGCTGGAGGTTAAGGGTGATACGTGGGCTTGATGTGCTATGCGTGTGTGTGTGTGTGTGAGTGACCCATCACTGTTTATGCTCAAATGTGATTATAGGCCCTGAATTTTATTCGCACAATGCATTTAACTTACCATTTGCCTCACTTCTCTTTTCCAAATAATGCGCAGGTTAAATTATTTCTCATTTATGTCTGTCCCTCTCATTTCAGAGCACTTGATTTATAGTTGCTAAACGATATATCTGTATAAAGTAGACTTTCATGTACACCTTTTATGCTGCTTTCATGTTCAGCTGTTGTTATTATAGACTGAATGATAAGTTTCAGATATAAAGAAAAATATTTCACAGCTGATGCATGGTCTCCCCGTGCTTGGTGGGTTTCCTCCGGTTTCCTCTCACAGTCCAAAGATATGCAGGTTAGGCTAATTGGCGTTCCCAAATTGCCCAAAGTGTGTGAATGAGTGTGTGTGTGGGTGTGTGCCCTGCGATGGATTGGCACCCTGTCCATAATGTACTCTGCCTCATGCCCTAAGTCTCCTGGGATAGGCTCCAGGTCCCCTCGACTCTGAATATAGGATAAAGCGGTATAGAAGATGAGTGAGTGAGTGAGAGCTGATATAACGGACTGATAGCTAATTTCTCTGTAACCATGTTTTCTCAAATCATATGTGGCTCTTGTTCTGTGCTCATTAGACCCAGTTCCCAATGGCTGACCAAAGATCTTGTGTCCGGCTGAACACCGGAGTGCAGATGCCACTGTTGGGTTTGGGCACGTTCCGTTTGCGAGGCCCTGAGGATACATACCAGACTGTGGATGCTGCATTAACAGCAGGATATCGAGCTTTTGATACTGCAGCAGTGTACCGCAACGAAGCAGACATCGGCCAGGCACTTTGCACCTTGCTGCCCAAACACGGACTTTCCAGAGCTGATGTGTTCATAACAACTAAACTAAGTCCCAGAGACCAGGGTTCCAAAGCCAGGGATGGCTGCTTGAGAAGCCTGGAGCAATTAGGCTTAGATTATATCGACCTATTTCTCATTCACTGGCCTGGCACACAGGGGATAGATGTAACAGATAAGCGAAACCCTGACAATCGAGCTCAAAGTTGGGCAACCTTGGAAGAGTTCCATGCAGAGGGAAAGTTTCGTGCTATTGGAGTGTCCAACTACACGCTGCAGCACATGCAGGAGTTGCTGAAGAGCTGCAGAGTCGTTCCAGCAGTTCTCCAGGTGGAGTTCCACCCCAGGTTGGCTCAGAGGGAGCTAAGGGAATTATGTGAAAAAAGTGCAGTGTGTTTCCAAGCGTACTCGTCCCTGGGAACAGGCGTCCTCCTCTCTGATCCTCTGGTTCAGGAACTGGCAGAACGATGTGGAAAAACTCCAGCTCAGGTGCTTCTGAGGTGGGCTGTACAGCAAAACGTACCGGTGTTGCCAAAATCATGCAGGCCTGACCGCGTGCTGGAGAACGGGAGTCTATTTGACTTTGAGCTCAGTGACAGTGACATGGCAAAGCTTTCTGCTCTGGACTGTGGGGAGAAATTCTGCTGGGACCCGTCACTGGTGCTCTAGATTACCTCCAGTGTCAAAGGTCACGTTTAGAATAATATCAGTTTTGACTTGCTGTTTTGGGTTTCAGTTAATTGAATGTTAAATAATAGATTACTTCATGGCTTTGTTATTGGTGAAATTAACCATGATGATGTCAAGGTTCTCACAGTTGAACGTCAGAAACGTGTATATAAAATTTTTAAGGTTAGTTTTTTATATAATAATAAAAGCTATTCACAATTGTATGTAAATCAAAAAAGTTTAGGTCTCACTAAACATCAGACTTATGTATACCTTTTATATATACTGTACTGTATATGTAATTATAATAAAGTGATTTAATTAATTTAGATACTCTGACCAGTGCCCGAAATAATTTATAGCCATTGAGGCTCTGAAGAGTAAACCAGCAGGAATTATTTTAGTTTCAGATGGACCAGTAATGATAGTTATTTTCATTATTTAAATAATTGTGGATCAAAGAGAATTGCTTGCAATGAAGCTGTTCATCGGCAATATAAAAATTAATCAAATGTTATTACAGGCATATCATCAAAATACGATTAAGATAATGCTGTTCAGAATTCCAGTGTTTGTTGCTTAAGAAGTGCCATATAACAGCATGTAAATCATAGCAATTTTTAAATTATTTGTAAATACTGCATGTGTTAAATTATGCATGCCTATTTAAATATAGATTAGTGTTTATCTCTCCCTGTGCTTGGTGGTTTTCCTTCAGGCACTCCAGTTTCCTTCCAAAGACATGCAGGTTAGGCTAATTACCATTCCCAAAAGTCTGAAATAAGTTCCAAAAACTCACAAACTGGTTCATTGCAATAATCTTTAAGAACAATATAAAACAATACTGCAGTTTTTTTTATTAATAAAGTCATTTATTTTTTTCACATTGTAGTGGTTATAAAATACATTGGTAGGCTATTCAATAATCTTAACAGCATAAAAGCATTACAAGGCATTTCTTTTTATATTTTCAAGTAATATTAATGAAAGTAAGGCCCTGTTATGTCTCCAGTCTTTATTGCGCTAGAGATGGCATAAAATGTACATAAAACCGTCCAAAGTCCTTCGTAGCCACCCTTCATACCCTTGCATACTGTAGATACACAGGACACAAAGATCAGTTATTGTTTATGTTTTATTATTAAATTAATCAGTATGTTCTCTAAATCTTTCAAGGAAGGCTTTATCTATTAAAAAGGGTAATACAAATTTGTAAAAATAGCTAAAGGATGTGTTCAGTACTGTATTTGTTTTTCTTTAGAGTTCATTAGCCAATACATAGTTTCCTAAAGTGCTGAAAGGTGGCAGTAGTACTCACTGAACCTCACACACTGTAAATTGTTCATTCACATAAAACATCTTGAATAGGAGCCCCAGACTCGGGTAAGAATCGCTGATGTTTTTTTTTTTTAACTGTAGTAATAAACATCACCCAGGCGATGTTGGTCTGTGACTGTGATTGGTTCAAGGTCCCGATATCCAGCCACTTCTGAGAAAAGTTATAAACTAGTCCATGAAGACAGAGAATCAGTCCTTCCCTTCTGGGTTCTGAGCGCTTTCTCTTTCTCACTTATATATGGCATATCCAGTGCGCTCTCTCTTTTTCATCGTGTGGCCCAGTGTTGAATCACTCTGCAGGTCGGGTGTTTTGCGCTGACAGTGTCTCAGTGTCTGATTCTTTGTGGCTCCAGAGGGAGCTGAACCAGCTCTGGGAGGTCCGCATCTGGGTGGCTGCACCTGCACTCTTCACCCTCTTCATCTGTAAGAGAAGAAATATAATAGTATAAAAAGAGTGTTTTGTATTATATAATAACACCTTAACAGTATGTAGTTTTCAGGTTTTAAAAAAAGCAATAAAAGCTGATTTTTCATGTCTTCAAATTAGAAAGTAATTCAAGATGTAGAAACTGAAAGGAAACTGTGGGAGACTATGGGAGTTTTGGTGTGAATGAAATTAATTGAAATGAAGCTAATGTTTACAAGTAAAGAAATCCTGCAAGTACTACTTTTTATGGACATTTTTCTGGGTGAACCTCGTTTAGCCAGTTACAGCTGGTCAATGGATCTACAGAATTATTTGTAATGTAGTACTTTTTTTGATGGCCTTCCTGACACAATTTCCCAATTTATCGGGGCTTGGGACCAGCACTAGGAGTACACGGTCTTGTGTTGGATCCCTGACTGGAAATCACATCATGCTAGCCCCTGGTCCACAAAGGAACCAAATGTACAAACTGTTCTCACTCTGCGACAAATGTGTAATCGCTAACAGACTTGCTTATGGTTTCTGACTTTGACATGTTTTTTGACATGTTCCAAAAATTGTACAAAAGAATGCTACACATTCCGTTCTAAATTAGAATCGAGTATTAGAATTTATTTGGATGACTTTACTGTTTTCTAGTTTGTATTTGTATCGATGCAGCCTCATGCTATTTTATTAAAAACATTATTTTACGAGCCAAACGATGCCTGACACATTGAGATGATTTAGCCTGTACTTTGCATATATTGCTAAACTGGTGGCTAGAAGCTTTCCTGATTTGTTAGCCACACCCTCAGCTACTGCCCATGACTAGAAAAGTAAATTGTCACGCAATGGTGGTTCATGCGGTTAAGACTCTGGGTTAATGATCTTGGGGATTCAAACAAAAGCACCGCACCAAGCTGCCACAGTTGAGCCCTTAGGCAAGGCCCTTAACCCAGGGGTGCTGTGTCTTGGCTGACCCTGCGCTCTGACCCCGGCTTCTTAACAGGATATGTGAAAAAAATCATTTGACTGTGCTGTAAAGTAAAATATTGAATCTTAATCTTCGTGCATCAATCATGTCTTAACTAATGAATACTTGGAGAACAGAGAAAGACATTTTTAGGCAGCGGTGTCACATCCTCAATCAATTTTCCTGCTCGTTTATTTGATTGATGTGCTTTTACCCCTTTGTCGAGGAGGGTGTCAAACTCATCGCTCATTTTCCTCAGCTCTCTGCCATATTTCTTGGCGGCCCAAAAAGCCGGGGGTGCTGAGCGGGAGCGCGGTCGGAAAGAATCTCCATCTCCGGCTCCAGCTCTCCCTTCAGTCGCCTCCTGGAAGTCGTCTTCATTTATAGATAAATTCCTATATCTTGCCATTTGCTCTCCTACAATCAGAAATAATACAGTTGATGTTTCAGTGCATCAACATTCCTCATCTCTACCTGTTTACTGTCTTCAACGACAACACTAGAAGATATGTTTTGTTTTTAAACTAGGGATTTGTGTATCCAGGATACAGAGTATACGACACAGGTGAATACTCCTGTACATTTCCCAGAGGCCCAAGCATAGAGACATACTTACCTCGGGGCGTCTGCGAAACACGTAGGCGGGGCCCAGAAAGCGACGCTTCGGCTTCTCGGTTGTCTTTTGAGTGCTTTGTATCTTCTTGATCGCTGGATGTGTCTGACTCGCTGTCAGATATCGTACATATTTTAGCCATTGTGAGAACTAGAACAATAGGGAAAGCAGACAGTGACAGAATTTCATCCTTAGTAACAGACAGGAACAAATATATTGTGTACCAGGTGTCCAGGCTTACGTATGCACATGAGCCTAATATAATACATAGATAAAGTATGAAAGAAGGAATAGTAACGGTCTAATCTACTCAAGGCTAATTAAAGACATGTTTAGTTTAACAGTTGTTCTACAAGCAGTGTGTAAAGAATGAATGGTATGAAGTCCGTCCCAGGAATTTGAACTATTTGCACAGCTGATAAAGGACTTCATCTCAGATTGTTTCTCTACGATTCATTATACATTTGTTGTGTAAAAGTACAATGGAGCAAGATCAGGACTAAGGAAGGATGCTTTAACACCTCAAAATGAAGTTTTTGTAGAGTGTAGACAGTGTGGGAAGAAGTGTGTGGACATTCATTGTCATGCGATATCACAACGCCCTTGGATAGCAGTCCAAGCAGATAGTGTGTTTAATCTGAAGCTTTGGCTTCAGATCCTCAATAAACATCTTACTGTAGCAAGCACTGTTGATAGTTGAGACTTTTTTTTTGGATAAATGTTCCAATACTGACCCTTGAGAATCTTAGAAAACCGTCCACATTAATTCTCCAGCTGATTGTTGACTTTGGGACTTTTTCTTGGTCTGCGATTGAGGATGTTTCCATTCCCATACGCTGTCATTTTCTTACAGTATCAGGTTCAAATTTTGTTTGCAGATATCCAAACACTTCTGTTTTTGCTCTTCCATAAGTTGTTTTGGCACGAGGTACACAGTCAGACCAGAAAAAAATGAAAATACATAAATAATCACTGTACACGTCTCTTCTTCTGTGCAAATCACAAGTGGGGCATCCAATTTTGGTCGCACCGTGGTTACAAATGAACTGATGTAACACATTTACACCTGCACAACAATGATTGGGAAGTCAGTAGGCTTGAATAGAAAGCACTGATGAGACAGTGCAGCCAAAAGAAGATTTTAAATAACTGAAATGCAGATACTTTAGGTTGTTCATAACCTCGTATATACACTATATGGGTCGTATATACACTATATGGACAAAAGTATTTGTTAAAACCTATTAATGATTGAATTCAGGTGTTTCAATCAGGACGCTTATCCCTACTTGAAGGGAATCTTAATGCTTTAGTATACCAATACATCTTGGACAATGCTATGCTTCCAACTGTTTTCTACAGTTTGGAAAAACCCATTTTCTATCCCAACAAGACTGTGCCTCAGTGCACAAAGTAAGTGCTATAAAAACAAGCTTTGATGAGTTCTGTGTTTAAGAAATTGACTGGCCTGCACAGAGCCCTGACCTCAACCCCATTAAGCACCTTTGGGATAAACTGGAACAGAGATTGAGAGCCATGCCTTCTCGTCTAACATCAGTGTCTGACCTCATAAATGCTTTACAGAATGAATTGACACGAATTCCCACAGGAACACTCCAAAATCTTGTCGACAGCCTTGCAAGAAGAGTGGAAACTGTTATAGCTGCAAAATGGGGACCAACTTCATATTGAAGTGTATGTATTTGGCTACAATGTCATTGCAGGTGTGGCCAAATATTTTGTCCATATAGTGTGTGTGTGTGTGTGTGTGTGTGTTTATACTGTATGCCTAGTATTCCTGCCTCAAATCCAGCAATTGGACAAGTTAAGAAAGGAAAACAACTCCCACCAGTATAAAGTGCTTGCTAAAGATGACTGAATAAATAATACATCAGTCTGTTTGCACTCTTATGTCGTCACAAGAGTGTATACAGGGAATACGTCATTTTAATAAAGGTAAACAGAGGAAATAAAAGTGCTGAGTTGTAACTTTAGTAGTAGAAAGAGCTTAAAATCTCCTGTTCTGAGATCTGCTGCTGTAGACTAACCTTGATTAAACCTAAATCAGGCCTGCTGAACGTGTTTATCAGCTAAAGGTAATGACAGGAAACAATGCAGATGTGTCATCTCTTCCACCACACACACACACACACACACACACACCACAGTGTTGTCACTCGGCGTCTGTTTTTCACACAATGATGTTCTCCATAAAGGGAGCGTAATTCGATTTAAGTTTCAACTTGTGAAGTGAATGTTAATTAACCAGCACTTGATTAGGTGGGTTAGTTTGTTGGTAAGTTAAAGTTAGCTGTAGTATTAGTGCAGTTTAATAACTCCAACTGGTCCAACCTGACTTCCGCCTTGACAGCAAACACAGGCTACGATTAATTAATTAATTACTTTTTCTTTCTTTTTTAGATTTATCGACACAAAACATGCATTCGGCTTCACTAGTTAACGTTATTAAAAACTAAATATTCACACACATAAGTATTTATCTGCAACTTTCCTCCCTGCAGTCATGGAAGCCTGAGCTAGGTTATGTTAGCTACTCTGTCACGTTAGCTCCTCGGCTATCTATCTCTCCTTTTTCTCAGGCATGTTTATACAGATTGAATGATTTGTTTAGATGGAATTTTCTTCTATCAGGGTTTCTTACCAGGTTTTAGCGCTGTGTATTCCGGCTCAGCAGCAGAAATAAAAAACACCGACCGTAAGAAGAACCTGATGCGTGTGTTTGGCGCGCAGTTGGGTTGCCAGATCTGTGGCATAACTCAGCACAAAAAGAAAGAAAGAACTAAACAGCTCGTTGCTAACAGATGCACGTAGCCTCCTTCCGTACTTCCACTGATAATAGCATTACAGCGTTTTAAATGTGAAGTTATAATGAGACATTTTGTATATTGAACTGATTAAAACATTAACTAAAATATTATTTATGAAAATATTGTTATAAGTAAAGAATAGCAATCAAACTAAACAGACTGACTAAAACAATTTACTGGTAAATTACGGAATGTGAAATGTAATGTTGAAATCTAACCCTTTATCTATGCTTTATGTTTTATTAACGATAAACCATATACTGTAAAAAGTTTGGAAAAACAGAAGTGTATATTTTTAAAGAGAGTGGTAAAAAAGAAAGAAAAAAAGAGAGGGAATCTGGCAACACTATAAACACCAGGGTTGTGAGTGAAGCAATCAGACATCTGCTGAACACACATTTCATTTGTATTAATTTTTTTTTATTATTATTATTTTTTTTACTTTCTTTTTTTTTTTTTTTTACTTTTTTTACTTTTTTTTTTTTTTTTTTTTTTCTTTTTTTTTTTTTTTTTTTTTACATTTGTTGTTGTTTTCCAAATCACTTGGACGATTTGTACATGTAGATTTTAAGTAAAATACAAGGTCTATTTTGGTGTCAAAGGTTATTTTTACTTTTTATTATCCATTTTCAAAAAATAATGCAACTAATATAATGTATAAGCTATACAATTAATTAAAAGATTTAATTAAAGGTTTACATACACTAGGTGTCACTACTGTTCAGTTTATCACCTTTTAAAAACACACCATCACTTCTGCTCTAAGATGTGTTAATGATATCCACTTCATGCCAAACTAAATGTGTGGAATCTATCCTGTGTTGGTTGAAATATAGTTGTATTGCAGATATTTTGACCAAATCCCATAAACACAGAGTAACTATAAAATTCATACAGTAGTAGTATTATTAAGTTGCTGTTGCAGTGTTCATATCTATTCTCTGACGCTGGAATATAACACTGTTCAATTCTGATAGGAATTAACCACAATTTGCAAACAATATATATTGTATGGCCTGGATCAACAACTAATCATCACATACGGTTATACATACAGTTATGTTCAGAAGTTAGTGCGTCCTCTTTTAATTCGATGTGTTTTTGTGTAAAAACATAATAAAATCATCTGGCAAATACAACCTTCGACAAGCAAGAACATTTAACTTCTTTCACTTATTTAACAAAAATGAAACCAAAAAAACAACAACAATGTGGGCTATTCTAAGGACCTGGGCACCTTGCAGACAATAAGTCGACCATAAGCTCCTCTGTATACCAGAGTATTCTAGAGTGAAATGTGAGACCATCTGTCCAACAGGTAAAAAAAATTAACTCAATAAATTGAAACAATGTTGTAAGGAAGAATGTGCCAAAATTCCTCCACAAGAATGCTTCAAGTTAATACCCCTAAAGGTCGATCTACAAGCTATTGACGCATGTTCTTTTCTTTTCCGCTTCATTTTGCTAAATAAATAATGGCATGATGAAAAAGTTATATGTTGTTGTTTGTCTGAGGTTGTATTTGCCTAATACTGAGAGCTGCTAGGATCAGATGATTTTTTAAAATTATGTTTTTACACAAAAAAAGAATAATTAAACGAGGGGTTACTAACATTTGATCATGACTGTAAGTCATTGTTGAACATCTCATCCCAGATTTAGCCTCACTTCGCTGTTATTATAACTTCCACTCTTCACTAATGGCTTCTCTAGATTTTGGAGTGTGGCTGTGGAGATTCGTGCTCAAGCGCATTAGTGATATCAGGGAATGATGTGGGGCCTGAAGTCTGAGGTGTTCTCAGCATTACAGTTAATCCCACAGGTGTTCAGTTGGGTTGAGGTCAGGGCAATGTGCAGAACACTCAAGTTCTTTCAAACCAACCCCGTGGGAAACAATGTCTTCATGACCCTTGCTTTATTGCATTGAAAAAAGTTTTGGGGATCTCTTGTTAGGAAGGACCCCTAGAGAATGTTTTTTTCCCTTATTAAATCAAATCATAATTAAAACCTGCAATTTGTATTTACTTGGGTTATCTTTGTGTAATATTAAATTTTGTCTGATGATCTGGATCAGTGTGACAAATATGTAAAAAAAAAAAAAAAAATCAAATACTTTTTCACAACTCACAGTTTTGTTTTACAAACTATATGAAAACCTAAGTTAGGGATAGAATTGCAACTGTTTGCATCATTTATTCACTCATTCATCTTCTGTAAGCAGAATCAGGAGCTTATCCCAGGAACACTCTGTATGAGGTGGAAAAACGTCCATGATGGCATGTCAGTACAATAAGGTACTATAAGGTACAATAATCAGCACTATACACAATGATGTCAAACATCCAAATAGATAATGGCGGATGGATTAAATAATCAAGGTTTTGAAAAGGCCTAGTCAAAGGCCAGTCCTCAACCCAATTTAAACGCTGTGTCGGGACCTTAAGAGAGCTGTGCATATGTGAAATCCAAAAAACCCCAATGAACAGACAAAATGTTGTAAAGAAGAATGGGCCAAAAATTCTCCACAATGATGGGAGAGACTGATAAAGTCATACAGGAGACATTTACTTTAAGTTATTGCTACTAAAGGAGGCTCTACAACCTATTGAAACATGGGGGTACTTTTTTACATTTGAAAACACAGTGAAAACGTTATACAATATGTTGTTGTACGTCTGATTAATTTTATTAATTTATTTGTTTATCTTTTGTATAACAACAAGGGAATGTACACTATCAGTCAAAAGTTTGGACACACCTTTTAAATCCATGGTCTTTTTCAATTTTTGTTTCTTTGAGAATGAAAGGAAAGGTGTTCAAGGCAGTGGTGAGACCAGCGTTGCTCTACAGCTTAGGGACAGTGGCACTGAAGAAAAGACAGGAGGCAGAGCTGGAAGTAGAAGAGCTAACAATGTTGAGGTTCTCTTTGGGAGTGACAAAGCTGGATAGAATGAGTCCATCAGAGGGACAACCCATGTTAGATGTTTTGGAGATTAAGTCAGAGAGGCCAGATTGAGGTGGTTTGGACATGTTCAGAGGAGAGATGGTGAATATATCAGTAGAAGGATGCTG
>JAOVVB010000043.1:11134175-11145010 GCA_028570985.1 Heterobranchus longifilis
ACAAGAGAGAGAAAAAACATTGGCTCTGTTGTGATCACGTGATGCTCGGCGTCAAAACAAGAAGCGCATGCGTGATACAAGATACTCGGTAGTCGTAAACCAAGACTTGTTCGTTTTGCAAGTCAAAATTAGTTTCACTGTATTTACTTACAGCCATGAGACTTTACTGACCTTTATATTTTTACATATTTTCTTGTAGTCCTGCAGCTATATATATTATGCACGGCTTTCTCTTTCCGAGTGAGTGAGCTGGAGACTGAGTGCTGTGAGATTGATCAGATTTCACTGTTTGGTCAGTGCGTTGTGCACTAAGGCAATTTCCTCTTTTAGACCTTCTACTGTTACACCCAATCTTCCAGGGACTGCAGCTAGCACATGAAGAGGTTGCCTAACAGAGAGCTAAAAGAAAGAAAGAAACACTACACATTTCCTCTTTTCTCCTCAGGGCCACTTCACACAGACAGGTTTCTAAAGTTCTTTTTAACCCATATGCAACAGATTAGCGTTCATGTTAAACCTTAAGTAAATGTTGTCATGTTCATACTGCAATATTTTTGCACCCTCTATTTTGTTTTTTTTATTTAGGGTTCCTTGTTTTTTGGACACACTCCAGAGAATACTTTATTAGTGTTCAGAACACCTGGTTATTGTTACAGGTTACCTGGACATCTACTTATTCATGTAGTTATCTGATCAGCCAATCATGTGGGAGCAGTATCATGCATAAAATAAAGAAAAAATTGAATCGCTGTGATTTAAACCGCAGTTTGATTAGTGGTGCCAGACAGGCAGGTTTGAGAACAGAAACCTTAAGCTGCAGTTTAAGTCTCAAACTCCCCAAAAAACTGCACAGGTGAAGACCAGAAAAATCTAGCATGGTCTGATGAATCTTGATTTCCGCTGAGGCATACACATGGTAGTCAGAATTTAAGGACAGTGGCATGGATTCATGGACCCAACCTGCCTTTTGTCAACAGTCCAGACTGGTGGAGGTGAAGAACTGGGGATACTGGCATATCTCTCCCCTCTGTCAAATACAGCAATGCTAAATATGAGGGGTATTCAAGTCAAACTGGGACTTGTGATGGTGTGGAACATGTTCTCTTGTCACACTTTAGGCCTGTTGATACTAATTCTTTATTGCTTGATTGCCTCAACTTTTTGTAACCATGTGCATCACTTCATGGCCGCAATTACCCATCTTCTGGTTATTTTCAGTATAATGATGCACCATGTCATTAAGCAAACTAGTTTATGATGATAAACCAGTTTGAACCAGTTTGAATTCAGTGTCCTTTTGTGACCTTCAACATCTGAATCCAGCAGGAACTTTGAACAGATGTTTGTTCAATATTGTTATAGTTCAAACAATATTGTATATGGGAATAGGCAGTGCCAAGTGCTATGGGGTCAACTGGTGTGTGTTTTTTATTTATTTATTTATTGCCCCCCCCCCAATTCATTGTTGTAGCAGCTGAGTGATTATTATTATATATATATATTTTTTCTGTACAGTCGACCCAAAACCAGAGGAAGTGGCTAAAGCTTTGGCTCCACTGTACAGTAGTTCAGACGTGGTGACAGTGGAGGAAGTGGGCTGAATAGCAGTGTTGTGTGATTGGAGACGCATACACACGACCCATATGAGTTGTAGCAATAAATCATCACTTGTTCAGTGTTTAGTTTGACGTGTCACTGACCGAGAAACACACGTTCTGTGTTTTGTAACGGCAATACACAGTTACATAACTGAAGTTAGATTTCTTGAGGTAAAATCTGTGGGTAAAATGCATTTTTTTTGGATAATAACAGTATTATATTAATTGTAGTTTCTGAGTATTATGCCAACTTCAATCCTAGACATCAATGCCTAGGAGCAATTTAGAAGAGTTAATCCACCTAGCAGCATATTTTTGTTAGTTGAAAGGAAGAACTGGGGATACTGGCATATCTCTCCCCCCTGTCAAATACAGCAATGCTAAATATGAGGGATGTTTAAGTCAAACTGGGACTTGTGAGGAAATTTCTTGTGAATGAAGCTGTAGAACCGGTCAACTGTTGCAGAAGACAGTACGTTGATGAGACGCTTAGACGCAATAAATTTTTAATGGTGCAAACGTTTTTGTATAGAGAAATAAAGGCAGTTTTTACTCTTATAATAGTGTTCTGTTATTCTGTACAGTCAAAAGTCCTGGTTTGACTTGACCGCCCCCAATATATGTAGGATTGTGAGTTTATCCATGCAGTAGAAGACGGGTAGCATTTTGTGATGATCTGTGAGCACAGAGTTTAAAAGGTGTAGTGACTTTCTTCATGTCTCAGGGGCAGCAATGCGTTAGCATTTACCTTACCTGGTTGGTAGGTGTCATATGATGAGGGGCGGAGCTGACTGAAGAGTTGGAATTGATCAAACTGGAGAGAAAATGGCTAAAGTCATCGGTTATGCCGTCTGATGTTTGCTTTTGCACAGTGCAAGGAGAAACGTAGATTCTTTAGAAAAGAGGCTGCAGCAGCAGAACAGCATCAATCAGTGTTGTGTGCATGTAATGCCGCTTCATGACACTGTTAGTCATTAATTTACTCCAGTCATTTATTTTCAGATGAACTGAACAGTGCAGGTTGTCTAACAGCTTTTAATTCTTTACTTTCTCACATAAGTTCAGTTCTGGTTGAGTTTGCGATGCAGAAATGGAAGAAAAACCTTGATCGATATCCTTGTTATTATTGTTTAAATAAAACAAATTTTAATTAATTATTCTTTATAGTGTACTTATCGGTTTAGAAAAGCTAAGAATGATTGATTGATGTGATGCACACTGCAGTTATTATTTGCGATACCATGCACACTCATTTTATGTACGTTGCCGTTTTTTTCTGTCTTTATTTAATCTTGAAAGTGTTGTAAATAAAATGTACAGTGGTGTTTATGTCTACTTTGAGAGCCGGGAATCACATTCCTTGTGTGTCAACATAGTTGGCCAATAAGCCTAATTCTGCTTCTGATGTTAAATAAGATCTGAGACAATTGTCCGCAGGTTCCTCTTTCTTCATGGCTTTAGAATTTAATTTTAATATAGAAATTATGATATCATGCACGTTTTCAAAGGTCTTTATCACCCTAATAGAAAATAACTATTTTTTGTAGTACATGTTTTTTTTGCTTTTTAAATTTTAAATGAATCTGAATTAATAATCCTCTTTACTGTCCTTTACTCCTACTAGGTTAAGTTTACTGTAGGTCTCATGTCCTTTCCCAGTTTTTTTATAAAAATTATTTTTAAGACTGTTAAGACATTACAGGGATGTTGGAGGTCAGCCTCACACAAATCTCATATTTCAGCTTTGGAAATGACTCCAAAACACACTCCGCTCTGGCATTTAGGAAAGGTTTGCTAATCAAAAGCAGCAGTTCTGTGGCCAGGGCTGCAAATGCTGACGGCCGTTCTTTGGGACGCAACCTATTGCTTAAAGCCACAGTAAGGGATTTCAGTGGTGACACTTCTAACATTTGCAGGCACAGCTGTGGGTAAAAACAACGCTACGTAACAAATGAAGCTGAAAAAGGTGGAATGAATCCTCGTCATGGTTTGCCTTTCCATATTTTTGTTCAGATTCAGCCATTCTGTACTTCAGTAATAAGTGAATAGATGTAGTCAAAATTGCACGCTGAGGCTTAACCATTACTCTGTATGTATTTAAATGTAGCAATTCTTGTCATGGCACAAACATGAATGAGAACCTGTCCGGGGCTTCTCACACGTTCCTCTGCACCATCAGGGGTTTGTCAGAGGGTTGCTCAAGGAGACTGTTTGTTAGTGAAAGGGCAGATTCAGCTGCACTCTGCAGCTGTGGTCATTAGGCCACCTCATACTCAGCATGAATGGAAATGAGCCTCTTCTTGGCTCCTTTGCCGTGCTTAAAACCAGCAAACCAACCTCTCCCTCTATTCAGCTTTAGTATCGGTGCTCTTTTTATAATGATGCATGTTTTTCTTTTACCCGAGTCTCCAAAAATGAAAGTTGACTTTGTATTAACTTAAACACCTCTTCTCGTTATATCGAACTTTCAACCGCGTAGCACACTGATATACCAGAAGCTGATTTATGTTCATGCTGTCTGATACCTGTTGAGTCTGGTTCCTCTAAAGGTTTTTCTATTGTCATCTCAGAGTTTTTCCTTGCCCTCGGCTTGCTCGTGAGGGACAATGATGATTATAGTCTATGCTTTTTTTTTATTTTTTAGACAGGCTAATTAGGCTTATTTGCATTCCCAATTCGCCTGTTGCGTGCGTGTGTGCGCGCACGCTGGGATGGACTGGCACCCTGACCAAGGTGTACCTCGCCTTATGCCCCAAATTTTTATATCTGTAAAGCCGCTAATTTTTTTTTTTTTTTTTTTTTTTTTTTTTTTTTTTTTTTTTTTTTTTTTTGCTTAAACCTCCATACAAATTAAATTTAATTAAATGGAATTTTTTATTACTTTGCATTAACTTCATGATCTACAGATTAAAGGAAACTACATCCTGGCTATTGATCTGAGCTATTAAGTAAAATCATGGGAGAGTATTTATTTACCTGGTTGACCAATGATTTTCGTGCTACAGGCATCCTCCCACCACCACAAAATGGTGTCAACTTTAAAAAAAACCCTTATCTTACTGAGACCTAGACTTTGCTGTCGTGTACACTGCATTTACTCCTGACTGTTGCTCCTTATTTGCACCTGATAACTAATAACCTAATCAGTGTCACACCCAGGTCTGACCTAACCTCAGTCAGACCTGGGTGTCGCAAAAGAATTACACCTAAAAATGAGGATCACAGAAGGATTTATAGACAATACAGTGTTCACTAAAATCAGACAAAAGCGTCTGTTTCATTTTCAATTCGTGCTTTGTTGTAATAAAGGAATATCTTTTAATAATCTTTTTAAATGAACAGCAAATAATGTGCTGCTAATGAGCAAGAATAGAAGGTGATGCTCCTGGCAACTCACCTCGCAGATAACTACATGCAAGAACAAGTGCTCTAAGAGCTAGCAAATACAGTGTGTAGCTCACTTCAGCACCCAGCCCAGAAAAACTATTTGCATATATGGACGCGGCACGTCACACACTGATTGACAGATCCTTGGCAACACAAGGTTCCTAAGCAAAAAAAAGCTAAAGCTGAAAATGTGTACAGGTATGGCAGAGAGAAACTTCCATAATGTTCACAGTTAGATCAGTGTGTGCTGTGTTGGTGGAAAGCTATGATTTACCGCTTAGTATCAGTCAGTGGGGACCAGCTCATTAACCTTTCAGGGTCATAAGATTTTGCAGAGAAGCTCAGCAAGGTTATATTTGTCTGTTTCTAACTCACTGAGTGGGCAAAGAGAGGCTGGGTGTGTGATCATATAAAAATGTTCAGGTTCTGATGATCACTTCGGCCAAATATACTGCATGAAATATACTCAAACGGAGCAGAAGAAACCAAAAGCGAAACAAAAGTCTGACGAAGCTAGAAATGTTTTTTTTTTTTTTTTTTTTGCGCAGTAGACAAAAAATTCATCACAGAATTTTCACAATTAACTTCTTAAAACAAGTTTAAGTTTGGCATCTTGTGCAAGGTCTGTAGAATAAACCATGGAGGTGGTTTCTGTTTATATTTCCACTTATTTTGTTTTAGATCATCAGCTCCTTTAACTTCTGGGTTTTAGGGTCGAATCCCAAATAGTGTTAAATGGAAAGCTAGTGCGCTAGAGTGTACGATCACTCCAAGCAGTTCCCTTGATTAGGGGTTACAGAGGGATTTGGGATTCGGGATTCAGTCTTGTGACAGAAGCTACTGTAGTTACCTTTTGTAGCTCACCTTTGGCATAAATAAAACAACACTGAGGCAATTCGGAATGACTTATTAAGTAAACTAAGTGTTGTTTAAAATGACCTAGCGTTATCAGGTTTGTTTCTGGGTAAAAGTGCTTTTGTGACAGGTTTCGAATATCGTTGGATTGTGTTGTAGTTGTGTTATAAAAGATTAGGCATGAAGCCAATCTGAAATTTTGTACAAAGTAGTTAACATGGTTAATAAATTTCCCTGCAAATTAGGGATCTATGAATAGAGAAGCATATTACATGCCTAAGATATGAAACATTTACGTTTTAAATGTTTCAGAATTCTGAAGCCTGAGATCACTTTTTTATTTTTTCCCATTTAAAATTACAAAGATTAGATAGAAAGTGTCATTCCAGACTTTTGTACTCTGAATGTCAACGCATTTTAATTTAGTAATTTAAAACAGAATAAAACATACAGTTTAAGGCTTTTTTTTTTTTTTTTTTTTTTTAATATTATTTTGAATGATAATTTCTGTATATTTCATTAGTGAATATTTTTGAAATCACTGTCTCGGTTTAAATTGATGTAAATTACAACTAGGACATTTTTCCATTTCTCACTTGCAAGGCACCGCATTAAGCAGGCTTTTGAGGTATGAAAGGTTTTCTATAAATACAGCTTTAATGATTGTTCTTACTTCGGCCTGAGTTGTCAGACTGTGTGAATGCCTCTGCTGAGTGTGTTAAAAGACTTTGATAAGAAGGCACAGATCTGCAGGAGGTGATGGAGTTTAATCTATAATGGACTGGAGAGGAGCCTGTGAAGAAGGGGTCAATTGATTAGGGAGCTTTAAGAGCAGATACGGTCATTTAAACTGCAGTAAAGTTGCGATTGCTGGTCAATAATATGCAAACAACAAAAGGTAATCAGTTACAAACCTAAATGTAATTTTAGTAATAATTATCAGCATGAATAGATTTTGAAAAAGCAAGGAAATGAATAACTAATTGCTTATATAACAAGCAAAATTGATTATATAAAATAAACATTGCGTAAACACCCTCTAGGCTAAGGTAATATTGATTTAAACTACTATTAAACTACTTTTGATTTTAGCAAAATATTCTCATTGGGATTGATTTAAAAGTTTTAATCCTACATTATATCTGTTCAAATGATTGACAGTGCTAAATTTTGTCATTCATAAAACACTTATTTAATTTGTTTTCCATCCCCATATTTTTATGATCTATAAATATAAGCAGTAGGGTAAAAAATATTTTAAATATTTTTACGTGTCACAATTCTTTTGTGTGGCATTTCTTCAACTTCAACTACAGGTTTTTTTAAAAAAAAATTTTTATTTGGTTAAATTTTACAATCAAGGTAGTAAAGCACTGCCATTCCTCTATAATCCTACAGGTGGCGCACTCAATGGTTCACATGTTAGCAGGCAGCCCAAGCGAATTATTTGCCAAGTTTGTTTAGAATTGTAACAGAATTGTGATACAGAATTTGCCATCCAAATGGAATCGGCACCGAGGTTTCGTGATGATATCGTGACAGCTGGTCTATTGGTGATTCCTGTCCCTAATAAATATCAGGTTGCACATGGATCATTGGTTTAAACACTGCCATGGGACCAAGCTTTCCACTGAATAGATGCTCCTGGATGTGTACAAATGAGGTAGTTGATAAAATCGCTATAATTCTGAGCTGATAAATTGCCATTAAGCATAATTAGGGGGGTAAAATGAAGTTTACTGTGCCATAAAATGCTACACCAAGACTGCTGTGACATGCTTATTATTTTGAAGTACAGTTTAGTCTTAGTGAATGGATTCGGCCCTTGTTGTCAAGTTTTTCATGAACACACAAGGAACAGTCGTGACAGTTGCCTACCTGATTGACCTAAATTGGATTTTTAAAAACAAGGGTGCGAATATTTTTATGCATAGATTTTATAACCAAACAAGGGTGTGAGGTCGGGTCAATAACCCGCTAATCTTTGTTTGCTGTAATTATTGAGGTGCAGCCGACTGACGAGACCAATGAGACATTTTACTTCTCTACCATGAGGTATTTGTATTAGAATGTCCGTAAACTTGAAGGATCCTTCCTGTCGAGATTTTTACTGAATTATCTTTAATGAAACAAAGAGCAGTGGTTGTTTAGGGCTGCTCTAAACATGGCACTTGTGCCAGGGCTCTTTTTTTAGGCTGTGTGTACGCCTGTGGAGGAAATCCTAGGCTGTGTCAAGACTGCAGCTTTAAGAGAAACATTTCCTTATCAACAGGAAGGGTGTGTTCAGGTGAAAGGTTGCATGTTGTGAGTGAGTTTTATTGTGTGTGTGTATGTGTATGTGTATGTGTGTGTATGTGTATGTGTGTGTATGTGTATGTGTATGTGTATGTGTATGTGAAGGTGTTGTGATGCTGCCCATATACAGACCAAAACATCATAATCAAACATCTCAGCATTAAGCAAGACAGTTCTTCTCATTGTTTTCAAGATTATGTCAACAAAACAACTGAAAAAAATAAGACTAAAATCAAATAAAAATAATTGGTGGATGGTTGGGAGCCAGAGGTGAATGATTAATGACACCCAGAAGACAAACAAAGTTGGAGAGGATCGAATGAAATGTTTGTTGTTGAGCTCTTTTCAGTTAATGACTTGAGAGAGCGCTGCAGCAATGACCATTTTCATTCTTTCACGTCTAAAAGGCTTTTAGTCCCTTCAACAGCTCCATTAATGCATTTGAGGATTCTGCTATCAGCCCTGAAATACATCACAATAAATGTCATCTGGGATACATACAGAATGGTATGTTTACTTGGAGACAAACCTGGCACTACTAGGGCAAAATAGGAGATAAAAATGGAGCATGGCTGAGAGCTGTTGAAAGTATCAGTTTCCTCAGAATCAATTTTTGGGAAAATATTATTACAGTGGAGAAAAGCTTATTGTAGAATGCCCTCTGACTAACCCATAGCAGATCCAGCCTCTGTTGTGCAGCTGATGGATGGCTACAGAACACAAAGTCTGACAGACTTTGAGGGAATTAAAGGGGTCATAAGGTAAATAAATGCTGACCATGATAGCAAATAAGATCAAGAAGAGTAGACAAACATTTTAAGCCAATTACAATGCCACATCCTTATGTTATTAGAAAGATTATGTTGCAGCTCCGTGGTTAGTTATACTGTATGTTGTGATCCTATATGTCGAGGACATTTATGTATTCATGCAGTCACTCTGTTGCTGGTGTAGTAGTGTTTACATCATGAATGTGAGAAATTGTCAATGTGTCCTTTTAGTTTTTGGAATAAAACATTATTCACATTTTTTTTTTTACTTTTCTAATTGACAAGCTCAGTTTAAACTTGTGAATTTGAAGCTGTCTGTAAACAGACAATGTAAACATCAGAGAGACAGACTGTGGTGACAATGTCATAGAGACAAATCCTGCTGCTGCTCCATAAACTGTGAATAATGAAACACTATGACAGCACATGACATCAGCGCCTGACAACGATGCTGGGTGTGGTCAGAGGTGCAACACACTCACCTTCTACAGAGAGGGCAGGGAAACACAACTTAATTTTGAGCAACTAAAGCCACTTTGTTAGGATATTTAGATGATAGATAGATAGATAGATAGATAGATAGATAGATAGATAGATAGATAGATAGATAGATAGATAGATAGATAGATAGATATCACAATATTGGAGGGAATGATCATTATTCTTATTTCACTGAAAAATATATGTAAATGATCATGGTGTGATTTTTTTGTTGTTGATTTTTTCTCAAGTCTGTAGAGTATGATTTGTAAGCCGGGCATCTCTGCAGCACCACTAGTTTGACAAAACAGTCCCAACTCTGGTGAGGACAGTCTCTTTATGTCTTGATGCTCTGATTGTATGGAGGCTGAGTTGTTGACCTTTATTGTCCAAAATTTGAATTTTGTTGCTTGATATTATTGTCATTTTAAGACCTTTATGTCACCGATATAATGATAATATAATAGCATAATGATGCAAGTACACCCTTTTAAAGAGCACTAAACTTTTAATTATTTAGAATATTCAGACATTGGAATTGGAATGTGAAAAATATTAAAATATTCTAAATAAATAAAACTAAAACTAAAAAAAAACTAAAAAAAACCCTGCTGAGGCGCTGTCTTATAACGGTAGGGAAAAAGCTGCTGTTTATTCTGGCATCCTGGTGGCTAAAATGTTAGTGACATTTTTATATTAACAAACACGCATTGTAAACACAACCGGCAATACCGTACGATATATGGAGATGACCTCGATAATTTTTGCTAACCTCGATAAGTCGATATTGTAATTATTGTGACAGACCTATCTATGTGTACTGTACAGGGGAGGTCAGAGTGTCTCCATTAGTTCTACCACTAGTTTTCCACCGGCCCCCTCCTCCAACAATACACAGCGTTTTCCCACCAGCCGGAGCACCCAGCACTCTAAAGGGATGGGTGGTGATGGAAAACTGGCAGAAAAACCTATTCCACATGGTCACAGGCCGTAATGGATAACTTGGCTGCCTCCACTCGCGCAAGCTATTTCAAGAGAAGCCACCCAGTTGCCTTGAAGACTGTATTTTTCTCCAGGGGAACCAAGGCTTTGACTCCATTTTGGGACCTCCATAATAACATGCTACTATTGCCGTCCACTCATTTTCTTCTTTACATCATGTGGATTGTCTTCATCAAAGGGAGGGTTAAAAATAAGGCGCATCAGAGGTGGCCCAGCCCTGTAGGACCGACAGAGAGGAGTTGACTGCATATGTTCTAAAATGTACTTGCTGTAAATCAAGCCTGGAAACTACATGTTCAGCAGTACATCACATTTAATGCTAATGTTCAAATTTTAAGTGCATAGTTCAAAATTCTCACTGAAGAGGATGTGATTGAAATATTTGCCACGTTTCTACACTGATGTTTGAGGATCTGTAAAAAAAAAAAAAAAAAAAAAAAAAGATCTC
>JAOVVB010000043.1:11169742-11181513 GCA_028570985.1 Heterobranchus longifilis
GTGTGTGTGTGTGTGTGTGTGTGTGTGTGTGTGTGTGTGTGTGTGTGTGTGTGTGTGTGTGTGTGTGAGTGTGTGAGTGAGTATGTGCATGTTTATATCAGAGAGGAAACAGACTTCCCTCTTGCCAGGAAACGAAGGAGTAGAGTTGGCGAGGAGGTCAGAGTTAAGAAAATATCTTCATGTTCCTTATGTTCAGGGTCATACACAGTAACATGCTGCATCTTTTAACCTCTACCATCTCTCCCTGTGATCTGGTGGTGTATTTTATATTGTATTTCTTTGTATCTTGTAAAGCAATATTCCACTAATAGTTCAATTGGAAGAAAAATGCATCATGTAAACACCTCAGTCGGAACAGTTTGACCTGAATAAGAGGAGTGGTGTTAAACTTATGATAGTTTGTTCAGTGAGTAAATATTAGCTATGTAAAAATTTGATCTGATCACTTCTCTCTTGTCGGAATAAATATGTACTTTTTGTGCACGTTTGCTCTGCACATCAGATGATGTGACGAACGTCCTGGGGGAAACTTGGGTCCCATTTCTGATCAGTAAACTCTGTGAGGACAAACATCTCTCTCCTACCGATTGGCTTACAAGATCATACATATAGTAGTAAAGCATCTAACCAATCATAGATGAGGCTGAATTCCCGTAACCAGTCATAATGTAGAAGGTGGCATTCATTGGAAAAGACAGGAAACCTAACCTGACTCAACAGAGTCGGAGAAAAAGTTGTCTTTTTTTGTTTTATATATATATTTCAGACCGATCCGACTCTTCACAGTTGGCTTTAACCACTAATAAAGTTGGATTCTGATGAAATGCTTTGAGAATGTAAAGAGTGAAGATCAGTGTCCATGGAAACAGTTAAGCTGGAATCACAAACTGGAAAGATTTCAAACGGATGGAAGACATTTTGTCCATGTAAGGGTTCAAGGGATCTTTATCATCCCCAGAGGGACAATTTGGTTCACAGTGCGCTGCAACATACAACATCAAACCAACACGGACAAATAAATATCAACACCATCTTACAATTACAACTTGTCATTACCCAAACTGATAGCATCAGGAATAAATGACCTTTTAAACCTTAAATTCACACAACAGGAGACGGCTCGGATCCGACAATATTCTGAAGGTCATTCCAGGATCTTCCACCAATTTTACCGCACACCAGCAGACGAAAGCAAAAGTAAAAATTGATTTATAAAACATTTCCATAGAAGGATGTTTGTCCATGTAAGCGAGGCTATTCATGCATGACAGAATTCCAAAATACTGAACCATCAAACCCTCAAGCCTAAAGACAACTTTTCCTTTCTCTCATTCATGCTGTTCAAGAAATCTGCAGGTACCCAGGTAGATAATAAAGTATAGTATAACTTTAGCTGTGTTCTCTATCACTCAGAGAAGCAGAACCAGAACCGTGTTACTAGATAGACTGACCAGGACCCACGTGATAAACCTGTCACATAAGGCACTGTTTTCTTTCCTTTTCTCTTTCATCCCTTCCTTGTTGGTATCTGCTGTTTTTCATAGTTGGGCCCTCAGTGCTCCGCGCTGGACGTTTGCTCAGATAAAGCTCCGTGCTGGAACGGAGAGCAGTGGTGACCGTCAATTGACAAAGGCCAAACTCATCAAGCCTTTACTGAATGAGGTTTTTTGTTTTCGGTCCATGAGGACCGTGTAGCGTAATCACGGTCTAAATTGTACTTTGGTATTTGGAAAGTACAACAGATTTCCCCTTATTTAAAGTTTGATTGTTGATTCTTGAATGGGAATCATTGTGCCTTATCACTGTATGATTTAACCAAAAGAAAACCAGATCTCTCCACCCATTCTACTCCTTTTCCCTTAATCTGCTCACTTTATTATTTTTTTAATTATTATTATTATTATTATTATTATTATTATTATTAATGGTTGTTGCTCTTTAGAGTGCTGCTCATAGATTTAATCGACACTTTTTATAGAATCAAATCTTAGTTATTTAATCTTATTTATTTATTGCTGAACCATTTCTATTATATGTGTATATATTATTACAATTTTTTTTTCTCTCTTTATTTTGGCCCAGGGTGACCGGGATACATTTGAGAACTACTACAGGAAACAGAGAAGGAAACAAGCTCGACTAGTGTTGCAGCCACATCCGAACATGGTATGCTTTCACACTTTTCCAGGGTCTCGGTATAGCTGACCTGCGCTCTGATCCAGCTTCCGACAAGCTTGGATATGTGGTGAAAAGAATTTCACTGCATTATACTTGTGTATATATAAAGGTTGTCTCCTATTATGTTTTCATAAGTAATATTTGTTCATGTAAAAAAATATTGAACTAGCAAAAGTCATGTTTTAAAGTTAGACGCAGTAAAAATGTATAGTTTCTAAAATGTGTGTATATATGTTTGTATATATAGCACACGGTTAAATCTTGGATTGCAGGTATACGACGTAACGCACTCGGAGGACACGCGATCTCCGGGATGATAGGGCGAGCGCTTTACGAAAGGCTTTTTTTCTAAAGGAAACCTTTCAAGTGTCATTAAAGAGCTTAACAAGGAACCCCTTTAATGATACTTGCTTTTGCCTCCTTTTGAGGATTTTACTCTAATGTGACGTTGCGTTGTTGTTGTTAAACAGATTCATCCCCCGCACAGCCTTTTTAAACTTTTTCTTCACAGGGGCCGTTGTTGCAGTACAGTTACTGAAGAACAGTAACTACACTTGGACACAAAACTAAAAGAATGCTTTACGCGCACTGGCTCAGTTGTGATCACATGATGCTCAGCAGACAAAGTGTACGTGTACTACTCGTATGTCAAACCTCGCTCGTTTATCAAGTTTGCTCAGCTTGGAAAACACTCGCCGACCAAGTTAGTTGCAATCCAAAGTTTAAATTCGTGTGCGTGCGTGCGTGCGTATGATGGGATATGCCATTATAAGCGAAGACAGTCAGCTTGAAAGTTCTGTTGGTGGTGTCGGTGTGTATATACTTTTTTCTCCTACTTAAAAATCAGTTCCAATCTTCTACTTCTCACTGAAAATCTAATACATACTGTAGCTTTGCTCTGCCTTAACTCGCTGAGCTCCTACAGCACTATACCCCTGCGCAGACTCTTAGTTCTACCAGTGCTGGGCATCTGGTGGTGGATAAGACCAGATACATTTTCTCTCAAAACCTTTCCCTTTCTTCTTTCTACTCGTCTGTTTTTGTTCTGGGACCTGAAGTCGTCGAAAGATGTTTTATATATAAAAAGCATTATTACCATTGTTGGTCATCAGAAGTTGATGAAAAGGAGGCACATAATGAACCTAGTCATCATTAGACTAAATGAACAAGAATAGTTGATGGTTTGGGAAACATGATGGGTTTGGAGCAGATTATGATTGTCTGGAACACACTTCATGTGCACGACACAGGAATTTTAACCTAATAGCAAACAGTCCATGTTTTAGTGTTCCAAGTAATACTCACTCTTTCTCTCCCTCTCTCTCTCTCTCTCACACACACACACACACACACACACACACACACACACTCACACACACTTATTCTCTATATTGCTTATCCTGGGCAGGGTTGCGGTAGACCTGAAGCCTATCCCAGGGGATGCATGGTACACCCAGGACAGGGTACCAGTCCATTACAGGGCACAAACATGCACACACTCGCATGCTACAGGAAAGTTGGAAACACTAGTTATCCTACTCTGCATATTTTGGGAGTGGGAGAAAACCAGAGTACTCGGGGCACAGAAACCAAGCACAGTGAGAACATGCAAGCTCCACACACAGACCCAAACAGGGGACTCAATCCCTTGACCCTGAAGGTGTGAGGCCCCAGTGCTGACCACTATGCCATAGTCATACAAAAAACGGAACGTGTGCTTCTGTTTGTCCGTCTGGATGCACTTTTGGAGTTCTTGTGGAGAATGCTTTAACAAAGGGATTCTGTTTCTTAGGAGATCTTAAGTCTTCTTAAAAAGATAGCTATTAACACTCTAAATAACCTATATTTATCAAAACGTCAAGGCTTTATAGGTACAATTATGTTTATTTTGTGTAACAGTCCATTTAGATTTATTTTTAATATTTATGATTTATCATGTTCACCCAGACAAAAAAGAGGTAAATGTTTGCTCACAAAATATTACGTGTGGAAATTGTACATTATAGAGCATGTATCAGAACTACCTTTATTTCTTGACATATTGACTGTTTTGTTGAAAACTTGTATTTAAACATTACATTGTTGTCCTTTATTTTGCTTCCCTTTATCCACCATGTTGGGACCGCAGCACGAAACCCTAGAGGGATACAGGCGGTACTTCAATCAAATTGTAGGGTAAGCTTTATGGACATTTCTCTGCATTTTAATTAACATCATTATATTTAATGAAAATTACTTGTGGATTTATTATAATGTCTCCGGTATTAAAGAGAATAATTGGAAATGGCAAGCATATCGTGGTATTTCGCTCAAGCTCCGGTTATTCCCTGCGCTGTCCAAACCATCCCCTCACTCAAACGCAAACCTCCTTCCCAAAATCCCGTCCAGGAGCTGTTGGAAAACCCGCCAGGCTTTACAATTTACGGCCGTAGGGATATAGAATGGCAGATGGGTGTTATTCCAAGCGTCTGAATGGGAATACTGGAAAGGTGGATGTCTGGAGAGGAGGCTTCCGCAAAGATCCCGGTGGCACGGACTGGCCCCTGGGCACTGTCACAACAGAATGTCTGGGGAAGCAGGGGAGTTTTGCTGGACTGACCAGTTTGCCTTCATGCCTGTGTTTTTTAAGCATGGTGCTATACCGGTAGCCTCACTATGGAGGGAAATGGTAGTGCACTTTATGTATAGTTACTCCAACAGCTCTGTGTTTTCATCCTTATCTGTTATGTAACTTTTCCATTCTTGTATTACTTTTGTAGTTTTTTTGTAGTGGAGGACCACATCCTGCATACAACACAAGGCCTAGTGAACAGAGCGTATGTGGAGGAGTTATGGGAACTAGCTCTGTCAAAGAGCATTGCTGCGCTACGAACTCACTCAGTATGTTGTCTAACTCTTTCTAAGTTCTCATTACTATTGTGTGCGCTGTACTATATTGTCTCACTGCCATGGTATTGGATAATACAGTCCCAGGTCCTAAACTGTCCACCTTCTGGTATCTTTAATAGTCATACTGCACTGACCCTGACCTGATTCTGGACCTAAAAAGCCTTATTGTCCTGTTTGCAGACACACTACAGGTGAGTTGGCTAATATTTGCTGTTATCATCTTGCCTATATTAGTGATTTGGGGAATTGTTGTAACTGTTCAGGAAGAGGTTATTTGACTGACAGTATACATACATATATAGGGGTGAGCAATGGTAAGAACATAACGAAACAAAACTGAGCAATACTGTATGTGCAATAGTGTATTTAAATATAGTTTCCATATCAGATAACATAATTCCAGTGGTATAAAGCATTTCAAAAGGCATTAGGAATTAGTTTAGATCCCCATGGTGACAGGGTGTCCTGCTCAAGAAAACAAGATATGGCAGGGTGATACAATGGACTGCTTACATTTAAAAAACAATGGAACCTTAACTAACCCTTGAGGAACGCCTCTTCAATCTTAACAGTAACCTGTATGATGAGAGAACGATTTAGACTACCTGGCTGGCTGAAGTTACCTAAAATTATCTCCTTCTATTTCAAGGCAGCTTCAGCATGCACATAATGTAGATAATGACACGCACTGCCTGGCCAAAAAAAGTCAAGAGTTTGGATTTAAATAAGCAAATACTTAAGAGCCTTTAAATGGATAATTACTGCAGTGATTAATATGTTTCACCTGGCAACAAGTCTTTTAATCGTAACCAATGCAGTGAGTAGCCTTTTCGTTTCTTAAACAGCCACGTCAGGAGACATATCCCGGGTTCGTGGAAAAGACGTTACTGTGTTTCAGAAGGGTCAGAGTATTGACCTGTATCAAACAAAGAAAACGACTAAGGAGATTGCTGAAATGACTGGAATTGGGTTAAGAACTGTGCGACTCTTTATTGAAACCTGGAAGAACAGTGAATTAAAATCAACCTTGCAAAAGACCTGTGGTCAGAGTAAAATCATGGATGACCGTGATTGGAGAGATCAGTTACATCACTTGTTTGCACTGTAAAAAAATAAATAAAAATAAAATAAACAGTAGAAATCACAGCTATGTTTTATAGTTAATGTAGGAAAATCTCCACACGCAAAATGTGGAGTGTGCGCCAGCTGTGTGGCTATAAGAAAACCACTTGTTAGCGAGTCTGATTAGAGAAATGGCTTGGACTTTGAAGCGATGGAAAAAGCAAAGTAGTCATGTTTTTTGATGAGTTCAGATTGACTATTGCAAAGCAATGGGGAAGTGCAGGACGAGATGCATAAATGGTGTGACATTCCTTATGTTTGTTGAAACTATTCAATGACAGGTATGTGCTGTAATCAAAGCTAAAGATGGTCCAACCAATTTAGTTGTTTTTGTTTTGCGCCCAGGCAGTGTGCATTTCTTTTCCACTTGTATTTTTTCATGAAATGCCCTTTTGAAGCACATCTGCACATCTCTACACATTATAGATTTATATACTTTATAATTATGTATTAAGGAATGTTCCCCTAATATTGCCGTATACAGTATATACAAGAGCTTGGTGGTTGTTCTCAGAGGCCTGACCAAGAAACATAAAGATTTTCTTTTAGGTCCGTCAACAATAGCAGGATTCTTATGTTTATATTTAACATGCACTTTACGCTAGGGTATATACTTTTATTAAAAGTGACTTTAAAGTCCTTAACATTAGGCAAAGCAAATGAGGGTTAAGGGCCTTGGTCAATCGCAGTAATTACAATTGCTCTGTGAACATGGTGGAAGAACAATCTTCTGACCAGTAATGCAGAGCCCTGAATCCTGCACTACCACTGCAACAAAAAATTTTAATAAAATTTTAAGATACGATGCGGAGAAAACGACGAAACTTTCTTCAATCTAGGGACTTCATCCTGCCAAGTAGAAGCTCACTGTTGTCACTGGAGTTTAAAAGTTAGGTTTTAAGTTAGTGTGGCTGTATGGATAGCCAATGGACTGTAACTAGGAAAATTCCTCCAGTTGTCGCCAACTAACTGTACATGTCTAGACAGAGTGTCTGAGGCTGAGACTGGTAGATCAAAACACAACTGTGTTAACTGTATACATGGAGGTTTATTTAGTTGTAACTTTCCTCAATATTGGCATCACAGGTTTCCTAGATTTGGGCTACACATCTTGTGATTCCTAACGAATGCTTCTAGCTGTTCTTCATAAATCCTTTGACATAGTTGCAGTGCAATATCATTGAAATGCAGGCTGTAATAAGAGTTTGTGAATTTAGAAAGTGAAACAATCTATACTGTCTGCTGTCCACACATGTCCTTAATCTTGTTGTTTTGTATTTTCCAGGTTTATGGGTTTCCAGTAAATCAGCTGTTTGACATGGTGCTTGAGATGAGAGAACAGTATGGAGAGATTTTGCTGAAGAAGTGGAATCTGTCCTTTAGGTGATTAGGTTTCCACTTGTATTTCATCTCTCTTCCTTGTGAATAATTTTCTCATATGGTTCTAAATATGACTGAATTTCTCACGTTTCATCTTATTATTGTTAACTGTACAATGCACAGAATGCCCAGTATAATAGAAGTGCTTAATATTCCTCGAAGGAGGAATAGTCCTTCACAAAAATCCTAGGTCATGGGGTTTTATAAACTCTTAAAATTATTTAGAAAGCACAAAAATGCTGGTCTATTGTGAAAAAAAAAAAGCTCCTTGGAGAGGTATGTTAAAATTGGCAGGCTTGAGTCCTGAGAGCGGACATGATTGGAACGTTAGAGTGGCCTTTTCAGAGACATCCTGACCTGACTTTGACTTGGTCCATAAAAACAGAAGACCTTGAATTTCACTGCTTTGGATTTGTACTGTTCTGGTTATGTGGAAAATGACAAAAATTATTAGCTGTGGATTGCACGCAAACACAGATGCAGTTTTGTGAAATGTTACTTGTGTGCTTATTTCTTTATGTATTAAAATAGTGACTCAGGATCTGAACATGTGTTTTTCATATTATAAATATTCAGTTCATTATCAAGTATTACAATGATTGTATAGCCGTTGCATTGCTGGTATTTTTGTGTGTCTTAAAGCAGTTGTGCTCTTTATTGTGCTCCATCCAGTAGAAACCCGGGAAGCGATTTCTGCACCAAATAGATAACAATCAGAACTGTTTTAATTTTCCCCTAACGTTTTTTAAGTTATTTGTGTAGATTCTGAGACATATCACAATAAATTTGTCTTTAAAGTCAGTAAATTGTCCTTATTTTCCAGGCAAATCCTAGATCAGGACAATTACAGTCCCATTCCTGCAGCAACAGAAGAAGAGTACCAGCAAATCATAAGCCAGTTCCCCTTCCAAGACTCCGAACTAAACACGGTCTGTTATGAAAGCTTCAACATGCACACTGTAATATATTTGACACTATTTGTTAATCCTTGACTAGCTGATTGATCCTGTTAGATTAATAACGCATAAATATATTTTCCATTCCACGCAGATACCGTTTCCAAAGAAGTTCCCGTTTTCTGAATTTGTACCCAAAGTCTACTCACAACTCAAAGAGTTTATATATGCTTGCCTCAAATACTCGGAGGACCTGCACCTTAGGTAAACAGCAATGGAACTTTATTTTTATATATACTCTAAACCATAATGTCTTGTCATTCTCTTATTAGTGTTTTGATCTTCTTTACAATAATTTTTACTTGCCCTCTGTTTATACGCTCGATTCCGAAAATTTCCCCAATGTTATTGTTATTTATTTAATTCATTTATTTATATATTTGCCAGTATTATTGCTTAATATGATTCCATTCTGCAAAGAAATGTCACTCCTGATGCATGATTGTGTTAAAATTGCTTACATGTATTTCTGCTCAGTTTGACATTTGTCGACCATGTTAACTACTGTATGATTTTAATCCACTGTGCTGGATTAAATGCTAGTCTTGAATGTATTTGGCAACTAGTCTTCGGATGTCAGAAGAAGAAAAATGTGTGCAACACTTAAGTTTCTAAATACACTATATAATTTTTGGGCCTGATTTGCTGTTGTGATAAGAATCATAAATCATAAAATAAAAAAAAAGTCTGTAATTGCGAGTTTAGATCACTGGTCTGAGCATAATGACAGAATAATAAGTAAGAAGTCAGTCAGCTTGAAAGTTTGTTAAGGGGCTGTTATATTTTCAACAGCGTATTTAGTTAGCGTTTATTATATTTTATAATGTTAAATCGCTGTTTTCAGTCTAATTGTTGAATTGCACGAGTTTTAAATGGCTAAATACACCGATGTGAGTACATGCGCAGGGAGCTCGGTCACTCGTCAAGCGGCACAGATAGCAGTGACGGGTAAATAACAAGGTATGGAGAAAAATAGGTTAGAAACTGCATATAATTACAAGGTAAGCTATGCTAGTGTTTTGATTTATTTAATGATAGTTTAACATTAAATGATATTTGATGAGATAGCAGTAAATATCACCTCATCTTGAATCTGTAAGGGCTAAAATAGGGCTTAATAAAAATCAGTAATATCCAATAAATGAAGCTTCTCAACGTACACCATCATATGGTTTCTTGTCATGCATTTAGTAAAATCCTCAAGAGTGAATTTAGGCGATTCATCATTATTTGGCTTGGCGGGAATATTTTTGGCAGGCAGGATTGCTAGACAAAATGACAAATGTTTTGAATATGGATCATGTGGCATGAAATGTACAGTGTGCGCTTGTACATTATATACTGTATACATGTACATTTTGTACATTAACATTCTTTTGAATTTATTTGAAAAAACTCATTCCTATTAAGTTAATGTTAATTTACGTTAAGTGAGCTTCAAATATGCCATGCAAGCTAACAATACATAAATAAATAAGATAAACAGCCATTAATATATAGAGAGCATTACTGCCTAGTGAAATGCTTTTCTTTGCATATCCCAACTTGTAGAAGGCTGGGGGCAGAGCTCAGGGTCAGCCATGATGATGTAGCGCTCTGGAGCAGACAGGGTTAAGGGCCAAACAGAGGCCCCTTGGTGGAGCTGGGGCTTGAACAGCCGACCTTTTAATCAGTAAACCCCATAGCCTTAACCCGCTGAGCTACTACTTCGCCAATGCCTGAAGATTACTTGGAATCATAGGCATTTTATGTTGTCATCCTTCACCCAGAATGAAATGGCTCCAAAAAACTTTCCTGTTTCTTTCCTTAACATGTTTTTTCTGTGCATTCTGAGATCCTTTCTACTCAGCATAGCTGAAAGTCTGAATAGACTGGTGCTTTGAGGTAATGTTTCTTTTAGCTTAAACTGGTTTGGCTTTTCTTCTCTCTAGGCTTCCCTGGGAGTCACTGACCAAGGTGTTCCTGTCTGACGAACTACTGATTATTAGATGTTTTCATATTATTTTGCATAATTCCAGTATATTAGCAGTTTCTGAAATATTAAACCCTGCAGGGTCTGGCTACAGTAGCCTTGCCATGCTTTAAGGTCAAGGCCACAGTCATAGAACTACACTTTGGTGCTTCTGGCTGGGTGGAAAGAGTTGGTTCTCTTTTGATTGCAGAAAGTAGTAAGAACACAGCTTAGAGTCTGCGTTGGGTTCTCTATCAGCATGTCACGGCTGGTTGCCTCAGAAATGCATCTGGTTTGCTGGTCTTGTGAGTATAAGGTGTGAGTTGATCGTAATGGGGTCAACAAAAATCCACGATGTCCTTTCCCCTGCCAAATTACCTATCAGTACCTATCAAACAGCATGGATGAATTATGTCTAGGACGGTGCCTAACTTGCGATTGCTAATAACCAAGTCTCTGAGGCCAGCTGATTTCCATTTGGATGATTAGACAGGAAATACTCCTATCTGTTGAGCTTTTGTAGCCTAGTATTAGTAAACAAGACAACTCAGACTACTAATTCTCCCACATCAGATTTTATCTGGCTTGAAACGCACTGCATTGTTTGGTCTGACTTCTTGTGAATTTAGCCACTCACACTTAGTCATTACTTTGTCTGGATCTTAAAGGCCTGTCAGTTTAACTTGATGTGAATGAGGTTTGAGAAAGCCTCCAAAGCTGGATACGTAACCCTTTCTATGAGATCATATGTTAGAAGCGTCTGCATCGAGCCGTGAAATCGGTAGTTTGATAGTGCTGTGGCCTCTTGTTCCTCTAGTGGCCTCTCTATCCGCGGCCACGGTTTGACTTCTCCTGTTCTCATTCTCTTCATCACCACAGCCACCAGACATGTTCTGTGCGGTTTTCGGAAAGTGGCCAGTCCTTGTGCTATGGTGTCTGTTAAAATTCAAAAATAAACATTCCCTTCTTTTTTTTGGCAGGAGGCTGGAAAGACCGTGCCTCAGCATGTGGGGTCTCAGAGCTCCAAATAGCCAGAATCCCACATATTCTCAGTGTTACAGTAATTTAGCAGTGCCATTAAATAAGAATTTATCTTTGCGAGATAGATTTTCACATATTAGACATATTTTTCTGCAAAGCTGTGTCCTTGTTAATACAGGAGCAGACTGATCTGAAATAGAGCCTCTGGTAAGGGGATCTATATGTATATACTGTATGTGTGTGTCTACATGTGCGTCTGTGCTTAGCTGCGTGCATGTGTGAGGACGCTGGGGTCAGGCTTGTGCTACAGGAAA
>JAOVVB010000043.1:11212077-11224547 GCA_028570985.1 Heterobranchus longifilis
CTCTCTTTTTTTTTTTTTTTTTTTTTTTTTGCATCAAGCAAGATGTAACAATCAGAACAAAAGTTTAGGTATAGCAAGAAAGCACTTCATTAAAAGCCAGCCATCCATCTAGTGTCTATATCACTTATCCTGTGTACGGAAACTTGGGGGATTTGCAGAACAAGGCAGGGTACCCTGGGTGTGTGGATGCTTGTACACTTGGATGAGTTAGTACCTCATTCACAATCACACAATACAGGCAATTTGGAAATGCCAGTTAGCCTGCATGTCCTTGAACTGTGGAAGGAGACAGGAGTACTTTGAGGAAAGCCACTAAGCACAGGAAAAACATTCACAAATGGGACTGGAGGTTCAAGGTGACAGTGCTAAGCCATTTTCCTACCTCATTAAAAAAGCCAGTCTTCTTAAATTAAGTTGATGAAATTATAGTTGTGAATTTATGAATTTTTAAAATGTTAGTAAAGCAGTTAGAGCTTAGTAAAGGTATTAATTTGTACCTGCATACATTGGAAAATAAATTTAGCATTTTTAGTGACCCATACATAATGAAAGTAAATGTGACAGGAGGACAAAATGCTGAGGCTGAGCAAGTATATGCTACAAAATACTATATAATCATGGCACATCTATTCAGCAATGGTTTATACTGAAATATGCATTTAATAATGCCCCAGAGGATTAGAAATGGCTAGACGAAATTCTTATAAAGAATATTTATTAGTCCCTGTTGTCTTTGCGTTGTTGGGCGAACCTTTAGATAACACAATTTAGACTTTCTGCATGGAGTTTTAATTTTTTAATTAACCTGTATCTGTTTCTTAGTCTTATTGATATCCCATGGGCTTCATTCTTTCCTCATGTATATGTGCTTTTGTGGTCTGCGTGACCGTTTCACCACACCATTGCCCCTATGATAACTTTTGCCTCTATGGAGAGTACAGGAAGGTGAGTTTGGGGCCGCTCCTTCCCAAGGCGTGTATAGCGTCTTAGACAGAGTGGCCCCAGGACAAATTCTGTTTTCACTCGATCCTGATGTCGCCTGCTAGCTGTGAGGGCTGATAACACAGCGGTGTGACCAAAACTGGGCTTGAGTGCAGAGGCTCTGTGCAGTGATCACATCCTGATAAACCAACCGGGTCGCACGTTTTGTGCTTGGCTTAGTTTGCTGCTTTGTAGCAGGTGACAAAATGGGAAGTCTGGGGTACATGTGGGTCAACTGTTATTTTCTTTTCAACACGTTTTATTGAAAAGCACGTAAGAAAAGATTCTTTGTTAGACACTGGCGTCATTGAGATTTCTTCTAATTATGTCAGCTGTTTTAGCAGTATCACACAAGCTTGATTGATGGTATATAATAGATATTGGCATGACTGTGGCAGAGCTGCAGGTAACACAGCTGTGCTAGTATTCAGTATATTCTTCAATATTCTTTTATACAACAGTTTTATAAATTTAAAGGGAGTAACTGACATTTGAAACACAATAAGACCACATAATTTGTTTATTTTTTCCCCCCTCTCAGAGCAAAAAAAGATCCCAGAGAAGCCATGCTCACTCAAAGCTCATCAGAATTTCCAGATTTTCTCCTTCAAATTTAGTTGTAGCCTAAATAGCCAAATACCCATCAGTAGGGCACTTTCCCACCAAGGACACAACCTCCAACCGGGGATGGCGAAGGCTGTCACTTGTATACTTTGAGACTCAGGATGCAAGCTGACCGCATCTTTTCAAATGCTTGCTCATGCATTTGTATGAGCGTATCACACTCGGAGGACAGCGCTTTCCTCCCATCCACATGCTCATCACAGGTGCCCATGAATGGCTAACATCGCTATGATTTATGAGAGTGCTAGAATGCCATCCATCCCTTGACCAATCAGATATCTCTAGGCTCCCCGGCTGTCAGAGGCTACATCGCCTTTGATTCAAACTTGAGCTCGGTGCCACTGTGCCACTCGGGGAGCAAGTAAAGTTTATGGGATTCACCTTTGCCTTACTTTTACCTAAGATTTTTATGCTGAACACAGACAACTGGGGTGATGCATACAGCAAAGGTTCCCTGTGTTTTTATTTTAAATAAGCACTTTACCTAGATTCCCCTCAAGAAATTCTTCTACTTTAAATTCTTCTCTTTTCACTTTTTCTCATTATCCTTTGGTTTCTTAAACTGTCTCATCATATTCTTTTCTTTTTTTTTATTACACTTTTTCTTTCTTAATATTCTCTCTTTTCCTATTCGAGCCACATGTTCTGACAACCGACAGTCACTCCTTTAAGTCTTTATCTCATGTCAACCTGACAGAGCCCATTTCTGACAGTGAATAATATCTGTTGACTGACAGGATTTCTACTCCTCAGCACTTAGACTGCAGCCAGGCTCATTCTCCACCTTACTGTGTTTGAGTGCTTTGAACATAACACTATAAGACAGGAGCTTAAACTCGGTCAGTCTTGATAACCTTAAAAGATAACCTTTGACCATTTTGCAGTGCTGCTATTCAGATTGACGTATGGTCAGCAACATTGGGAGCCACTTTCTCTCTGCTTACAGCCTCTGATAATGCTTCTTATCTCTATCTTACTTTGCCTTTATGTTGAGTGATGCTTCTGCATTTTTTCTTTTGCCCCATTTCCCACCATTTCCCTTCCCCCCCCCTCCATGCTAGCAAGGCCCCACACGCATATAGACATGCCGAATGCTTCCACTTAGCATAGACTTGTTTTGGGTTAGCCACAAAACAGAAGCTAAAACTGTCATTTCAGGTCAGTGCTCATATGTCCAAGATATTTAGTCAGCAGGAAAGAGGTTTGAGTTGGAGATGACCTTGTTGACAAAAAAGATTATGAGATTGACTTATCTGGTGTCAGTCACTGATTTTCATTCTTTAAGCTGACAAAGCACACATGGACACCATTCATTACATATACTTCTCACTGTCTAAACTTAAAGTTTACAGACTGCCAAAACAATCTCTTTAGTCACATATATTTTACATAAATTATGGTGTTTTAGTTTTGCCTCGTTCCTGAGTTAATTTTTCAGTTATTTATTTATTTTTTTAAGTTCCTGCCATTTTTCTATTTTAGTTAAGATGAAGGTGCTAAAAAGTGTGTGCTTTCTAATCTAAAAAAAGTTATGTACAGCAATCAAATTGTGCATACCTCTAGTTTCGACTGCAACAGGGTTTCAATACACATCTGTATTGTTCAGAAAGGGGTAGCACAGGGTTTAACCTTGTCATTACATTTCAAATTATTTTTTAAATTGAATTAGTCCTTTTAGGGCTATTTATCCCATTTCCATGTCAAAACTTGGCCTTTTTTCTCTTTTTGTTGATGCTATTCAACTAAAATCTTTCATTAATGAGCTCAGACTTCCATGATGGGCCAGTGTCACTGTGATTGTGATCTCAAGTGAAAGGAGTGGCCTACTTGCACATCAGTCAGTACTGCACACCTGGACTCCAGGTCACAGGTGACTCTTAGTACAGAATACCTTCAGTAGATAAAAAGATCAAAGTATCTGGATTTAATTATTGTTCTGACTTACAGTTTTACACCAAGAACCAAATCACTGCGTTCAGATCTTATATCTCATGGTTCATCCAAGTTACTTAAAAAGACATGTTAAGTCGATGGTATGAGCTTTGTTTAGTTGGACTTTTAGCGTTACCAGTACAGAATAGCCTTATAACACCTGTTTGAATTCTTCACAAAGCTATACTTTTTATTCATGAGCTGTTTCTAAAAAAGGGGTTATTTTTAGTTTTTTTTTTTTATTTATTATTGATTATGTATTGTATTGGCTAATAATCCTATTCTATGGCATTTATTATCTAACCATCAGTGGTCAGGGGTAGCTCAGTGGTTAAGGCATTGGATTACGGTTCGGAAGATCCCAGGTTCAAACCCCACAACCACCAAGTTGCCACTGTTGGGCCCTTGAGCAAGGCCCTTAACCCTCAACTGCTTAGATGTGTAATGAGATAAAAATGTAAGTCGCTCTGGATAAGGGCGTCTGCCAAATGCCTAAATGTAAATGTATTATTATTGCTCGGGCTTAAGTTCATCTGAACTTGGCCTGTGAAACCCTTCAGGCTGCTGGCCATGTGCCATAGAATGCACCAAACAATGCTGAAAGCCAGAGGCCAGCCAGAGGTGAGAGACAAAGAGCTGGAGATGAAGGCAGAGATAGCAGCAAAATTAATGGAGAGAAAGTGTGATTCTAGGGAGGACAAAGGAATGGATGGTTAGATATAGGAATGATCTGAGGAAAAGTTGAGAAGTAGAATGTATACGATGGTTATTAACGATAAAAGAACATGTCAATTATTGTAATGTCCCCTTATCACCAGTGATAGAATAACCCCATGTCATATGAGGGGTATAGTTGCCAGTGCATATGACGGTATTACACAACATTGACTGTTTATTCTGAAATGTGTTCTGTGATTAATAACCCACGTTGTGCTGCAAATCCACATTTGTGTTTTTAAGTACTGCCCAAAAAGCAACAAATCTGGGAGAATAAAAACAGAGGGTTGGTTCAACAGCCCTTCTAGACTATTAACGAGATTGGTAATTCCCCTAGCGTTCTAAACAAATAAATACACCAGTCAGAATAACCATTAAGAGCCCTTATCCAAATGCCCAGTTCACAGTGAGTGAGAGAGAGAGTGTATATAAACTCGGGGTGAGAATGAGGGCACGAGGGAAACAAGGTCACCACTTCAGTGTGCCGCGTCATGTTTTATTTTGCCTTTTTTTTTCTTTCCATCATTCTTTCTTTGCAAAGAATGAGAGGAAGTGATAATCCAGTGCCTGTCCCATCCACCACCACCAAGAACCAGCAACCCCCCCCCCCCCGCTTCCCCAACCCAGCTCGCTGTTTGTTCAGCGAGCGAGGAAAGTGGGACCGATAACACCGCCACGGGGTCACACTGAGGTGAGAGAGGGAGAGAGAGAGAGAGACGTGTACAGATACCGAATGGAAGTTCATAAGGAGGTGAAGGCGGAGGGAGGGAGCTCAGCCGGAGAGGTGAAACCCAGGTCATGAACGCGTGTGATGAACCAGTCAGTGCAGTATGGAATGCACACATTTGTGTTTGCGTATATATGCAGGGTTCCGAATTATTGTCAAGCCCGATCACTACTTTTCCTTCAGCTTTTTTCTTCTTCTTCATCCTCATTCTCATTATCTAAAAGGTAAATATTCCCTGCTGGTAAATTTGCAGCACAGGCATGTAAGAGAAGCCAAAAATATTGACATATGTGCATGTAAATCTGACTTATCACACTTGGGTGCTTATCTGCCGCTATACGAGGTCATGCTGGTGTATGTGTTTTCGTGTCTGAGGCAATGCCGTGAGAGTACGGATCCAGACGGAGATGTTTGGAGATTGCCTTTATGTTGTGTACTCGATCAGACAGATTTTTGGTAATTTATCTCTGCTTGTCACAGACATGTAAACAAGAATGTTTTCAATTCAGGACATGGACCTTTTTCCATGTGTGGAGGAATAAATATGTCTTTAATTGTCTGCATGTATGTACGTCTGACCAGTGTCAGCATGTGTGGAGGGGGCTAGGTAGTGTGCTGAAAGTCACTGGCTTTGTAGTGAGCCGTAAATTTTCAGGGCAATCCCGGGTCATTATGGGGTCAGGGCATCTCAACTCACAAGGTGAAAAAGTGTAAACGGCTTTTCTCTCTTTACTCTCTCTCCATTCTTCACTAATCCCCTGCTTTGTCATGTTTGTCTCCCTTGTGCCTCCTCAGTAATCTCATTTAAGAGGCCCTGCTCACTTATGTAACACTGAGAAAACTGAACTGCTCGCTTCAGTAAGGGGCGACTGATGGAGTCAGTCTGAACTTGATCTGCTTTGATGCACTCTAATAAAGTTTTTTTATTATAATTTTTCTCAATTCCATTCAAGACTTTATTGCGCTGTAATAGTCCCAAAACAAACCATTTTTTAAATCTATTGGTCATACTTGAGCATTTTTGGAAGTAATAAAAAGGGAGAAAAAAAAACATAATACAAATAAATAACCGGTTAAATTATGTTGTCTTATTTGATCATATTCACCTATTTCTTTTTCCAGTTGCTGGATCTCTTTACTCAGTGGGATTGGTCGACATACCTCGCTGACTATGGACGTCCGACCTGCAAGTACCTGAGGGTCAGCCCGCATACCGCTCTGGCCCTCCTGGAGAAGTAAGTCACACATAGCCATGTGGCCATCACCTTTGTTAAATATGCACATCTTCCATGCATTATCAGTTTCTTATTTCTCAGAAACTCATAATTTCTTTGACATCTCTGCTGTCTGACATCATCTCCCTTACATTACATCACTCGCTGCTGTTCTGCTTATGTGCAGGATTTCTCGAGCGTGAGTACCCTGCTGTCTGCACAGCGTGTGGGTGTGACTGATTGCAGTTTGCTGTTTAGAAATATATATTTTTTATTTTAATTATTGTACATGTATGCATGGTTATTCATTTAGTGTTTATTGTGCACAATGATGCATCAGTATTTTTTTTGCATGTTTATAGAACTACTTGTGTGATTTCCATATAACTTTTTAAAATTTATTTATGTATTTTATTTATGTAAGTTGGACAGGACCTCAAGCTCACAGTTTTTCCCTTTTCTGTCACCCCTTCCTTTTCTGGGAAGGTAGTAAATTCTCTGGTTGCAGCAGTATACGCACCAGTCTTGATCCCATTTGAGCTGCACTTACCCTGGCCATACCCTCTCGACCTTAGAGCTCAGTGAAAGGGATCTGTATATCTAAACCCCGAGCTGGCCACCAACCAGGCAGAAACAGTGGGCCTCATTTATCAAGCTTTATTTGTTAAATGTAAAAAGTTCATAGGAGCATTTACACAAGAAATTTGCTATTCATGAAAAATATTTGAATCGACCTGTGCTTCTGAGTCTGTATAAATTTATGTATAAGAAGACTAAACCGTGATAAGATTTTGTAATTACGTAAATCGTGATGAGTTACTGAATTTTATATTTGGATTATGCTGACAAGTTTAGCAGAAATAAAGATCAAGCAAATGTAAATCCATAGAATGGGTCAAAAAACAACAACTTCAATTTAGACTTTAGCGGTAAAAAAGGAGGAGGGGCCAAAATTAATCATATGGTGTTCAAGTCGATTCTATTGCCCATGACATCATCTGTCTGCAACTGCAGTGCATCATACTCTCTCTAATGAATTCCAATCCTATTTACTATACACTACTATAATACACTGTATATACAATACTAATATACTGCAAGTACCAATATACTATTATACACACACTTTAAAAAGTACTTTATTAGGAACACCTGTACACTTATTCATTTGTGCAGTTATCTAATCAGCCAATTATGTAACAGTCGTGCAGTGCATAAACACATACGGTTTTGGATAATGTTCACATCAACAAAAAGTTCATTATGATCTCAGTGATTTTGACTATGGCGTTATTCTTGGTGCCAGACGGGTTAGTTTAAGTAGTTGTGTAACTGCTGATTTTCTGGGATTTTCATACACAGCAGCCTCTAAAGCTACATTTACATTACCAGCCTGATGGATCTCAATTCAGATTTTTTTACTCTAATGTTACAGATCAGATTTTTATACTGCTGTCTGAACACACAAACTGATGTTTTTCACTTTTATATTTCATATGTGGTTTTAGATCGGATAAAATTTCTGATACAAGGTCACGTGACCTGAATGAGATTAGGCAGATTTCATGCAGAATTCATGTAAATTATTATTATTTATTTATTTATTTTTTGCCTGTATGCATGCATGGAGTGCTCGCTGACGTCAGCACCCGCAGTCTGGAGATTTCAGAGCAGTGCTAACAAATACAACCGACTAAGTGTTTGCCATCCTACTGAGCAAAATCCCAGGCATAATTGTTGCTAAAGTTGCATCCATTGTTTGAAATGAATGAGTTGCTGAACAAACCCATGATGTGTTTTAACCAAGATGCCATGAGCAAAATCAATGTGCACCGGAGCATCCACATTAGAGTCAGATTAAAGTCACTGCTAATAATGAATGTGAATCGTCATGACTCAAATCTGATCTGACCAAAAATCAGAGTTGAGCAATGGGGCTTTTAATGTGAACGTAACCTAAAGTTTATTCAGAATAATGCAATAAAGACAAAACCGGTGCCAGTATGAGGCGGTTCTGCAAACGAAAACGCCTTGTTGTTGAGAGACATTAACTGAGAACATCTAGACTGCTTTGGGCTGCAGACAGCCACTCTACCATCGTAAAAGCATCTCCGACTCTGCTGCCTTGAGACAGATGCACTACATCAGCGGTAGCCCACATCAGCTTTCACTTCCTTTAGGCAAGAACAGAAAGTTGCAGTGGGCACAGGCTTACCAGAACTGGAAAGTTGGAGACTGTCACTTTTTATAACCAAAAAAGCTCATTCCTTCTTTGCCATTTTTCAGTGACCTTCAGCTTATGAGAAGTCTAGCATAGACATATTGGAGATTACAAATGTTGGAAGAAGGTTCCAGAAATCAAGGCAGAGTCACAGTACAACAGTCTTGGGTCAGGTATTAATTGATGTACAAGATGATCATGATGTTGCTGGTGGTATTAACATGAACGTTACGCTTTGAAGCTTTGGAGCTTGATCTGTTTTTGTCAGATTGAACATATGAAGAGGAGTGTTCACTGGACAGACTTAAGAGCTAAAGAGCTGCTTCATCTCACTCTAAGTAGAAATGGAGATAGTGCTACAGCTGACTGCACCGTTATCTGCAGATAGACACATATCAATTTGGGTAATTTGGGAAACCATTAACTAGAGTGAAAAGTGATTTTTCCATTAAGCATGTGTGGAACCTTTTAAAAAGTTAATGCCAGTCCTCCTGTTGGAGGGTTGGAATAAAGTGCGGGATAAAAAAGATGCTAAATTCAGTTTCTGTTACTGGTTTTGCGTGATGGTTTTGATGTATACCCAAATCAAGCCTCTCAATGCATGCCGTGTTCACCTGTTCTGTTTTCATACTGCTTTCAGAAATGTATGATACACATCTACTTCCTCCCTCTTCATCCATATTTGGGAACACAGATTGCTATCCACATTTTCACACACTTCCAAAAGATGGTATTGATAGTTGCAGAGATAAGTGACAGATATTTTTAGCTGTCCTGTGGCCACAGAAACACTATTGTATGTCTAAGTTGATGTCTATCTCATCTAATAACCCCCAGTGAGGTACATGATATGTGAGTGAGAGCAGCACAGTTGAGCAGAACCGATAAAGCTTTATAATACTAAACGTAACACTGCTTGAAAGGCAGTTGTGTCTGGCATGAACTGTTTGTTGAAGACTAAAAGACTATGAATGAAAATGAATGTGAATGAAATTAAGTACTATATACACAGTTAAGCCAAGTATTAATAAACTCTCATGGAATATTTACCATGAAACAGTCTTAAATGTGAAGAGATATATATATATAGAGAGAGAGTTCTGGTTGACTGTGGATCCATAAAGAAGTGGTTTTGTGGAATTTGTGAAAGTCCTGTGCTGTGCAGGCCTGTGCTGGTGGTCCAGTTTTTATTTCCATTCTAAATTATGCTCCAGTCTGCGTCTCTCCTTTGAGGTCTTTATTGGGACTCAAGCCTTAATTTGGATCCATCTTTACCTCCCAGACATGTACTTAAACAAAGACTTGGGGTTTCTGCCTACTGTAAAGGTTCGGTCTTTTTCAGACAGGTGTCTTAAAAGGGTGGAAACCAAATCATTTAAAGCTTTGATCTTCAACACAGATTGACCTTGAAAATTTAGAATAGTTTATGCAAACGTTTAGATCTACCTCATTTTTTTTTTTGTTTTTTTTTTGTCAAGACTAGATTATCTGATGTAGCTTCTTGTACATGTCGAGATCTGACCGAGATATACGGGTTGCTTGCATAATTTCTCCTGTATCTGTTTATATAATCTCCTTCTTTCTTATCTCTTTCTTTCTCTTTTTGTCTCAATCTCTGTAGGATGAAGGACACTAATCGGAAAAACAACATGTTCGCTCAGTTCCGTAAGAATGAGCGTGACAAGCAGAAGCTCATCGACACCGTGGTCAAGCAGCTGCGGAACCTTATTACCAGCCACCAGTCCTGAGTCCACCGCTGGTTGGGTATCGTCTGATTCTCCTTTTGGATGGGTAACTACCAGGAACAGCATCACACTGGTGACTGTGGAGACTTTTGCTTGTAAAAGAGCAAAAACAATAGACTCGCAAGACAAATGGAATAGACAGGAATTGACAAATGAGTGCCATGGGTCTTTCAAAATAAGTATTTGTTTTACCCGAAGGGTTCTGGCTTTCTGGTTCCAGTTTTGCAGCCGTTTGTCTAAGCCTTTTAATGTCTTCCTGACAGCGTCTACTGGTCTAAGTATCAGTGAACCTTGAAAGTGCGCTCCTGTTTTCCTAAATACCATATGGTTACCAGTTATGCAGCCCTTTTTAAGCCTGTCTCTATGAGACTTTGGTTATTACCTTCACATATCTAGCACCTGCAGGGATGCTACAGTGCTCAGGCAAAAAAGCCTGTGCTTTTTTTTTTTTCCCCTTTCTTTCTTTTCTTTCTTTAAATCTGGCTGCTTCATGCTTCTGTAGCCTTTCTGTAAACTACAGCAAAACCTCCAGTTAACCTGTCTGTGTGAGGTGTAGGTAATTTAACCTTTTAACCCTGAATTTGGTTGGAATTTTGCTTGCACATAATCGTGACACCACCATTTTGTTATTTTTCTCCCCCAGACACTGTCTAATTTAATACATTTTCATTTTATTTTCATTTTATTTTAATGTGATCAGTATTCTTACCAATACCACATACAAAAATGTCTTCTGAGATCAGTTTACCTTTAATACATAAACAGCCTCTTGTTCCTGCTTTTTTTTAAATGACATGTTTCATAGTCAGCAGAAATCAGCAGAAATCGATAGAGATGCTTAGTATTTGATTTCCACAGCGATAATTCAGAATGATTTCCAGTCTCTGTTGCCGTTTCTGCATTTCTCAATGCTGTCACAAAAATCCCTAGTCTATTTTTAACACCTTCTGCAATAGGCAGAAGTTGAATGATGCGCTGAGACATCCTGTATATTGTAGCTATAATCCCCTGCACAATTAAGACACATAGTCGCTGTTCTCATTTCTGATAAGATGCTTCTGTAATTCCCTTTAATTAGAAGAAGGCAGAAACCGTGTCACGAGTAAGTGGCCTTAACCTACCACAGGATCTCAATCAGCTGCTGTTATTCTGCACAGGCTAGTTATCAAATCTAGATAGAGCTCGAGAGGAATAGCTCACAGCGTTGTAAGCGGCATAATGTATGTGTTTGTGTGGGCGCCTGCTTTTGTGCTTTCGGTCATTGTGGGCCTTTACTTAATCGATGGGATTTTCTCATCAAGTGGGTGCAATATTACTGTTATTTTCAAAGGAACTCATGAAATCTTAGGAAAGTAGGTAAAGTATTTTTTTTTTATTGTAAACACAAGAGGTTATGGTTTTGGTTTTACTGGCTATAGATCACTTTTATGTCCATTGTGTGTGTCATTATTGTCACTACGCCATTGTTTGTGTGCATAAACTCTGGCCTATTGAGAAGCGATGGAAAATGAGATCAAAACCTAAAGGGAATAATTCTTCCCAAACTGTTCAGTTTGGGAAGAGTTTAGCATGCATGTATGTTTGTGTGAGTGTAGTGTTTTGTGGTTGTGCTCTTTGTCATTTTGTATTATTGATTTTGAGTCCTTTGTACCTGATCTTGGGTTGCTGACCGAGCCGCAGGATTATTACTACATGTGAGCAGAGTTTTGTGGATTTATAGGATAATTTGATTTATTTTGTTGTTGATGAAGACAGGTGAACTGTACACAATGTAACATTAAACCACTAATGAATGAGCTTCCAATACTAATAAAGTCTAAAACAAATACCAACCAATATCAAATAAACAATAAAAAAAAAAAAACAGTTGTGAGTAAAGGCTCTTATTTTTCACTTGTTTTTCACTGCTAGTTCAGTAGGATGTGGTTATTCATGTATTTGGTTGTTAAAGAGGGTTAAAATGGTCCAAGACGCATGAAGATATGTAATAATATGTATACATTAAGTCATACTCGTGTAAAAATACTGGATTAAAAACTAAGAAATAACTATTCCCGCCTTGTTAATAATCTCATGACTCACAATTTATAATTAACGCTTCACTTCCTTACAGGTCATTTTCTTCCTATTTGCATTTTTTAACAAACTGCATGTCATGTTATGTCAGTACAACCTGAGAGAGAGAGATCGAGAGAGACATCATAAAAACAAATCTGAGACGAGTTTTATGCTTAAGGACCAAATGAAGGGTTCTCCTATACATATTGCAGCAGGAACTGTTCTTTTCTTAAGCCTTTATTTCCACACAT
>JAOVVB010000043.1:11229038-11250988 GCA_028570985.1 Heterobranchus longifilis
GTAATTCAATTGGATAAAATATATAAAAATTCTTTCAGTCTGGTAAATACAACCATTAACATTGTAAACATTTTTTATAACCATGTAAACAATTAAAATTCATTGACACTATACAGATGTGTTCAGTTAAATGTATAAAAGTCATCCCATCCAAGAATGTCCTCCTGCTATAAGGTTAACATATAGAAAAGTTAACCTTACTTAAACCAAACTTAATGTCTAATATTTACATGTTAGATTTCCTTTTAATCTTACAAATACAGCAGCGTTATAAAGCCAGGTCCAGAAGTATTTGTACAGTGACATGATTTTTGGATTTCTGCCTCCATAAATAACCACAATGGATTTGAAAATGAAGCAATCAAGATGTGAATGTGTAGCCTTTCAGCTTTAATTTAAGGCGTTTTACTAAATTTATTGCTTTAACCGTTTAGGAATTCCAGCCGTTTATTACACAGTCCCTCTATTTTTATAGGCTCAAAAGAAATTGGACAAATTGGGAATTATAAACTAAAGGGTTATTTTTAGTTCTTGCATAATAATGCATAAAATAACTGAAGTGTTCCCCTTTCAAGATGCTTTGCCAGGATTTTCCTTCACCTGTGTTCAGTTAATGGTTGTTTGTGAGACTTTCTGGGTCTTCAGTTTTATCTTTGGTGAAAGTAAAAACCATGCTCAGTAGCTTTATGGTGAGATGACTGACTCTGCTCTTTAACAAGACTTTATTTCTTTGCTTTAGGAAGCTCTTGGGTTGCATTTGTTGTATGATTGCTTATTTATCCATCTGTGCCGTTATGTACTATGCATTTTTCAGTATTTGACTGAATCTGAGCAGAAACTATAGCTTATATTCATCCTGTAACTCCATCAGAAGTCACATCATCAATAAACACCAGTGGCCCAGTTCCACTAGAAGTCCTAACACTGCCTCTACCGTGTCTGATGGATGATATAGTATTCTATGGACCGTGAGCATTTCCATTCCTTCTCCATATTCTGCTCCTCCCATCACTCTGGTACAAATTAATCTTAGTTCCAAGTTCCAATCTTATCCTAAGTCTAATCTGGGCTTTCTGTTCTTGAGTCTTACCAGTGGCTTGCATGTTGAAGTGAAACATCTGTATTCATCTTCATGAAGTTGTCTCTCCCCTTTTTATAAACTTTGCAGAATTCCTTCCTTGGTGAAGACAAACCCCATCACAACATCCAGCCAAGTCGAATAAACTCTGAAAGAAGTGGGAATATTATTGTCAATCAATCGTACACTTTACTTGTCTTCCAGGCCTTTTGGTGTTGCTGAGGTGTGCATTCCTACTTCTTAAAAATGTAAAAACATTGTGGATTTGACCACTCATAAAGTTTCTTTCTCATGTTATAAGACTTCCATGCACAGCTTCCGAATGCAAATTCGATACTTGAAATCAACTCCAGACCTTTTATCTCATTAATTTGCCATGAAATAAAATCATCTTCTCGAAACTGCTTGAAAATCAGTCAAGTGATTTTACATAACAGCAGCTCTGACAGTAGTTTGGGCTGTAACATAAACTCTGGTTTTGTATTAATGTGCTAAGATGTTCCTATAACAGCAAGGCCCCTTTTATGTTTTACTCCTTATTAAACAGTAGCTCTGACAGAAGGTTGTGAGGTTTATATTTACATATATGTTAATTTTAATGTAAATGCAGTAAAACATTTGAATGGTGCAAACATTTTAAAGAAAGTTATACGTCCATGACATTCTTACTTGAGAGGTGCTTTGGAGCCCAGTGCAGTCGTACCTCTGGGTCGTACGGTGGCCCTGATGTGTTTCGGGAAATGTCATTGTGTTTTTTACTTTCGATTTTACTCTCATAACTGTGTTTTGTTGTGCGCAATCTAAAGTCCCGGTTTGTTCTTCATATCTTGTTGTCTATCTTTTGTCTGCCTCCATCAGGGGGTCTCCACAGCATACTATCCGAGCCACACACACACAACTTGGCACAGGTTTTAGGCTGGATGCCCTTTTTGACACAGCTCTCCCATTTTATCCGGACTTGGGGGCAGTGACTGGGGTTTGGGCATTGGGTGGGAGTTGAACCCCAGCCTTACGTATGTCAGGCAAGAAACCACTCAGCCACCAATGGCCACCCCCTTGTACTTTATATATTATTGGAAAATAATTAAGTTTGGTAATAATTCATCTCTGTTGTGGCATATTTTACAGAATTTTAACAGCATGCCACATTATTCAAAGTGATAACCGTTACTGCTGCCCTAACACAGTTATGATGTGCACCACAGTGGCAAAGCACCCATGCCAAATTTAGATCATCTGTTATGGAGAGTCTGCTTATGTTGCACGTTGACCGATAACTGATTTGATCATCTCTATCAGTGTGTCCGAGCCTTGCATTTGCATGATTTTTTTTAGTACAGCGCAGAGAGTGTGTCTGGGTTCATGTCCTCAGTTTACCTCCAACTGTTTCAACAACTTCAGACAGATGACAGGTGCACACCTGCGTTAAAGAGTTCTTTTGTTTATCAAATGGAAACGGATCAAAATGAAAGTGAGGCAAATCAGAGATTCCCCTGAAACTGAAAATCAGCCCGTCAATTATCTTATATAGTCATTTGATAATCCATGCCTCATGCTTGGTTAGGGTCATATGATTGTTTTTTTCAGCTGAAGATTTTGTTCTTGTATGACACTTGGTTTATGTGTTGTTTTCTGCATCTTCCTAGAATTGATGACTAATTTCCCCTTTGATTTTTGCTTAGTGATGGTAAAACTATTGTACATGATGCTTCAAGCAAAAACGTGGCTCTGTGAAAAAAAAAAAAAAAAAAAAATCCCACTGCATTACATCCTTTAAAATTGCGACTTGTCTTTTATATTGAAATGTGAAAACGATTAAACTTAATTTTTTTAATCAAATTACCCTTAACATTTGTTGGAGTTCCCAATGACATGTTAAGGCATGAAAATGTCCCGCTTCAGCTCATCTGCCTAAAGTGAAAAGGAAACGGGTGTTAATTTTGTCATCAGACACCGCGCTTCTTTCTCTTACAGTTTCATTACAACATTTATTAATTCCATTTCTGAGAAATGATTTTTCTTATGAGCTCAGAAATTTCCCCCCTGCGTTTAATTTCAAGCTAAAATACTGTTTATTCTGTGCTTCCTGGCTGAGTGACACTCTTGAAAGAACTCGCACATGTTCCTGAGTGAACACTCTTTTATCGTTATGTGACCTCTCTCTGACTCAGAGGCGCTGTTTACAAACACACATCCTTCATTGTTTGAGGCGAATGCTGCGTTCTGCCTTTTCCCCCCCATCTATATTAACTCACACGTGTTCCTGCGTTGGACTGTTCTCAGCATGTGACCCTTCTCTGACTCAGAGACACTGTTTACAATTGTAGCTCTGGATGTCGTAGAAGGCTGCTGGCATTGCGAAAGCTGTATGAGATGAGCAGGACAGGGAGAGGAACTTCTGTCTTAGCATGACACTTTAACAGTGACGTGTCCTTTTCCATCCCGGAGGTGAATCGGACAGTCGCTAAAAAGAGAAATGGTAAACTGTTACATTTTGTTCATGTTAGCAGCTCTGTATATTTATTCCTGGACTTGTGTTATACTCTGGGTTCTGGCAGCGTGGGTTGAACAGATGCGTTTCCATCACAGTAGCAAAGGTCAGAAGGGGTCACCGTCAGTGACGACTACATCAGTGTCTTTGACAAAAGGAAAACACGACTACTATTGCGTGCAGAAGAATGTTAAACACACACTCATCAGCATAAATCCTCAAACAGATGTAGATACCGACAGTTTTTTTCACTGATGCCGAGAGCTGATATTGTGTTCGCTTACAAATCCTTGTCTCAAAAGGAAGACCATTAAAATAACCACAGAGGTGTGTGTGTGTGTATGGTTGTGTGTTCATAAGCTTGGGACGGATGTACTTGCTATGGGAGCGTGTGACTCAGATGAAAGAGCAGACAGTAGTGGATTAGACATTGTTTTTGCATACTGCCTGCTGCAAGAGATCACTCTGATAAAGCCTCAAAGGCGCGGCAGCATGCAGTTTACGGTCATGTGTAAAAGTTTGTACCCCCTCTTTTAATTCTGTGTTGTTGTGTAAAATCATAATAATAACTTTAAAAAAAAAAAATCATCTGATCGCAGCAGGTCTATTAGTCAATTACAACCTCAGATGAACAATAACATATAACTTTTTTTCACAATGCTATTATTTATTTAACAAAAATGAATAGAAAAGAGAAAAAGCTGGTGGGCTATACTAAGCACCCCTGTACTGCTTCCACAGGATTTAAAAGGGTAAGTTGTAGCCAGGTGCTGCTAATCATCAGCCCTTGATTAATTGATCATCAGCAGGTGTGCAGACCTCCTAAAAGCAGATGTTTGGCCAGTCTGGAGCATTCAGGTGTGTCTTACCACAAGAGGGAAGAGGGAAAGACATAATCAATGGTCTTAGAGAAACAACTGTTGCTGCGCATCAATCTGGAAATGGTTATCAAACCACTTCCAAACTATTTAGAGTTCAACATTCTACAGTGAGAACGATTATTCACAAGTGGAAAGCATTTAAAGCGTTGCCAATCTTTCCAGGTGTGGATGTCCCAGTACATTCACCCCAAGGTCAGACCATGCGATGCTCAGAGAAATGCAAAAGAACAAACAAACTAACATTTATCATGCTAAGTCAAGTCTGTATGGACTGAGATGTAACTCTTGTGTTTTTTGTTTGTTTGTTTGTTTAAGTCCATGACAGCACAATTAGAAGAAGACCGAACAAGTATGGTTTGTTTCTAAGGGTTTCCAGTAGAAATCTCTTCTGTCTAAAAAGAATATTGAAACATGACTGAGGTTCACAAAACGGCAACAAACCACAAGACCTTTAAAACAATGTCCTTCGGACAGATGAGACCAAAGTCAAGTTTTTTGGCCGTAATGCCCAGCACCATGCTTGGCAAAAACCAAACAGCATTACAGCAGAAACACCTAATACCCATTGTCAAGCATGGTGGTGGAGGGGTGATGATTTGGGTTTGTTTTGCAACCACAAGACCTGTGCATCTTGCAGTAACTGAGTACCCGCAAGAAACCCACCAAACATGGGGAGAACATGCTCACAGAGGCGGGAATCGAACCCGGACCCTGGAGGTGCATGAGGACAGTACTAACCACTAAGCCACCATACTGCCCCTTGCTATGATCAGATGTTTTTATCATATCACTGTATTATGTTTTTTTTTTTTTTTTTTTTTTTTTTTACACAAAAACACAGAATTAAAAGAGTACTAACTTTTACACATAACTGGGTCACTGTGATTTATAGTGAGTGATGTGGCAGCTCAGAGTAATCATCTATGATTTTAATTTTGACCTTCATTCACGCACAGTTCAATAATGTGAAGGTGTTCTGTTTAGTTTGTTTTGAAATAGGAGTATTATTATAAAACTAAATTTGTAGCGTGTCCGTTATAAGACTGTCTCCTAAAACAGGGCTTCTCATTTTTTTTTTGCAGTCTAGGACCACTTTTCATTGATCTGAGTAATTATTTAAATTACAGAGTTTTTTATTTTTATTTTTTAATTTCATTATATTCATACAGTATAAATACCACATAACCTATAGGGTATTCTCACCTTTCTTCTGACATGTTTCTGTTACACACATATATACAGTACACTGCCCGGCCAAAAAAAAAGAAGTAAAAATCACCTATCACCTTTATTTAACTAAGCAAATGGGTAAAAAACTTACATTGGAAGGAATCTACTGCAGTGATTAATATAATTTAGCTGGCAACGTTATTTAACCCTAACTAATACAGTGAGTAGTTTCTTATTTCTCAATTATGTCATAGGACTTATCCTGTGATCATGGCAAAGTTATTACTCTTTTAAAAGAGTCAAATTATTGTCCTGCATCAAGAAAAGAAAACAAGTAAGGAGATTGCTGAAAATACTTGAAAATAATTAAATCAAATTGTAAAAAATATATATATAAAACTATGTTTAATAATGAAAGTAAGAGAATTTACAGGAAAACAATGCAAAGACTCAAGGGATCGGGACTAAACAGCTGTGTAGCCTTAAGAAACCTACTTCTCAGTGAGGCTTCAATTTGTTAGGGAGCATAAAGAATGGACTGTGAAGTGATGCATCCATCATGACTAGTGCCTAGTACACAAGCCTGTGGGGACACAGTGTTAAGATCTGATGTTGCTTCTGTTGGTCCGGTCTATTATGCGCTAAAAAATGAAGTCAGTTGACTACTATATATACAGTACACTACCGTTCAAAAGTTTGGTGTCACTTGCAAATTTCTTTGTTTTTGTTTAGTGATTTATTTTCTACATTCTACAACAATACTGGGGATTTCAAAACTATAAAATAACACATATGGAATTAGGTAATTACGTAAAAACAACAGTTAGTTGTTATTTTAAGACACAGAGGTCAGCCTTTCTGTAGTATTATATATACAAATATTTACACATTAAGTTTACTGTAAGTAAAAACAGTTGAAAGTCAGAGGACATTTCTTTTTTTGCTGAGTATATAGATATATAATGCTGCATTGCACCAGATACCAATATTTACAATTAATATACAATATTTTCAGTGTGTAATTAATATGCAATATTTTCAGTTTATGAAATGTCTAAAGTCTGGTAAATTGTATGTGTGGGTGTTTGTGGCGTGCGGGAGAAATGAGTTGGCCTCATCGGTTTTAATGAATCAGTCCGGGAGCACAGTGATAGAAAATGGGCGTCCTGTAAAGCTATCCTGAAGGTGAATAATCCTAATTTCAGAAAATCCTCAACAAAACAGAGTTTACAGACCAAGGAAGTGGAACACTTTGACAGAATGGGATCCGAGATTCCCCTTGCAAACTTATTTTGCAGTCTAAGTAAGGTCAATACAATAAGTCGTCCTACACAGTAACCCCCCCACCCCCTCCTCCTCTTGATTATTTTCAATTGTAAAGCGCAGGTTAAAGTTTGCAGTCTAAGTAAATTTTATATCTCTGCGTACACAATACTTTCCTGTCTCTGCTTCACACACACAGCCTAATTCATTTCAAAGGAAAAGTGCAAATTCATTCATTTTATTTTTACTTCATATTTTTTATTAATCATTTTTATATGAATATTTTTGGGTTGTGGAATGAATCAGTGGAGTTTCAATTATTCTTAAGGGGAAATTTTCTCGGAGACAAAATGGCGTCCAGGATTCCACTCATGATTTAAAGGCACAGAGACAACATTTTCCTGTGAGAATCATTTCCTTAGTCATGGTTATGGTTTTTGACTATATGATGGCAGTGTTGGAAAAGGGGACAGATTTAGTCAATTGGATTGGTATGCTTTATATTGTACGTTTGTGTCAAAGACGTATAAGACTCACATTGTCCCCGACTTACAAACAAATTCGACTTGTGACCATACTCCTGAAATGGAACTTCATAAGTAGGGGAATATATATGCAATTTTTGAAAACGATAATTTGGGAAGCAGATGAAAAAGAGGGTAAAATGCTCAAATGACCTGTAAACCGGATATTAATCAGTGTGGACACTGTGCAAACAACATACTGTACAGTAGTGTAGATACAAAGATGTATGCAGTGCTGCAGTATATATGTACTCCGTGAGTCTAAATCATGAGCAATCACATACACTTATTTACCACATTTGTGTTATTCAATACTCTTCACTTCCAAATCAATACTTCTCCTTTACCTCTTGCTGCTGCTATCACTAGCACTGGTCTTACTGTGTTTGTGAGAAATGATGCACATGATGGCAATATTTTTTAAAGAATCTTGAATGGTTTTAACAGGAATATCTCACAGTACTCAAAAGATGTTTGTATATTTGTGTGTACAATAAAAATAAAATACTGTGTGCTGGAAGCTAATTCACTGATCAGGATTTTTGACCTCTGTTATAAAATTAAGGGACCAAGAATGGATATGTGGCTTGACAATGTGCAAACTAATGTTTTGAGCCTGTGAAAATTCGCTGTAAATTGTAAATTGCTAAACAATTATACTATAATTATAATATTTTTCCTGAACCACTTGAATTAAAACTGAAAGTCTACACTTTCATCATGTTTTGATTTCTTTTTTTTTAATCATGTGATTGTGTACAGAGGCAAACAAATAGAGGGAAACTGTGTAATGACTAATCCTGATAAAATGGGATGATTTAAGGTGGATTGGCTGCTTTAAAGCAGAAACCTGAGAGGCAGCATAGTTGAAGTTATAGTTTTTATTTGTTTATTTGTTATTTTTACACCTCATTAAGGCAGCATCAAGTCCATACTAACTCTGACTAAACAGAGAACAGATGGCTGCTGCTCAGGGAATCAGATGTGTTCACTATGAAAACTATCAAATGCTAACATGCTATATATCAACAGACACTGTGTGTGGCTTTTGAAAATGGATGTGAGTACTTGTGTAAGACTGAAGAACTAGGCAGATAAACAAAATAGTGCTAGGCAGTAGCTAGGAGTATCAGTCACTATTTCCCTGTATTTGGGCCATCAATTGACTGGACAAGGGAGGATTTGTGTCAGTGTTTGTGAGAACACAAGATTCCTAACACACCCCATGGGACTCTAGAGCGATCGCTGAATAAGCAGTTTAACCGCACACAGCAGTTCAACTCTACACAGTTTGTCTTACTCATTGAAGGACAGCAGTAAGTGTTTTAAGTGTATGATGCAAATTGATGACTACAAGTTGTAGTATTGTGTAACGTAGAGCAACTGCAATGTGGCAGCACCTATTTGCTACTGCAATGTGGCAGCACCTCCTCTCTAAACACGCCACCCTAAGTGCCTTGTTAAGGCACTTAGGGCCAGATTTCACCATCCACATATGACGAGTAGTGTAGTGTCGCCCCTCCTTTCCATTCGTCAAGAGGGGCGATCAGTTGCAGACTACACTGCCAGTTCAGAGTGGAATGACGCAGCCCTTGTGGCTGCATATGTTCAAGGGCTCTCCGAGCGGCTGAAGGATGAACTAGCAATATGTGATCCTCCACAGGATCTGGAGAAGTTTTATAGGCTAGTAATCCGGGTGAATAACCGCCTTCATGAGCATCCAGCCAGACGTTCTGGCAGCTCCAGGTGGGGAACATCTCCTCCACCCAACAAAAGCCGGTCCAAGCGCCTAGCTGGTCGCCCACCAGGCTATAGGTGCAACGCCTAACCTCGGCTCATGGAGGCTACATATCCCGTCCCATTTTGAGCCTAAAGAAGAACTGGGAGAGCCCATGCAGATAGGCGTTGCCACACTTGTCCGTCAGTGTAGCAACCCGGAGGGCTCCCAGGGGGCAAGCGACGGGGTCACCTCAGGAGGGGGCCCGTCATGCAGGGCTCTTCTTACCAGCTACACTCTCAGGGACTGGGATCCAGAGAGCCCGAATGGAGGTGCTTATTGATTCGGTGGCCACGGGAAATTTTATTTACAGGACGCTAGCTGCGGCACTGGGCATTCCAGTTAGCCCACTCTCTTCTGCCATACCGTTGGTCTCCCTGGCCGGCCAGCCAATTAAGTCGGTTCGGTCTCTGAAAATCTTTTAAGGCAGGTCTAGTAACATTCTAGTAAAGGGTCTTCTTGTGTGCCGCATGCCAGAAGACAGCTCGGAGAAGAAGACCTTCTTTGGAAGTTGAGAATTGTCCATTTTCACAACTTTTCCTACCCATTACTGTCAAGCTTTCATAATGACAGCCTCGATGCCTGAGAGGCTGGCTGTGTGCAGCACTGCTATGTTTGCTTCATGCCATAGAGTGATGTAAGCATGACTGCTCTGCAGACAGACAGCCTTGTGGCCAACCTGATGCTGTGCTCATTTCTCTATTGTCCATAGCCTAACAAAAGACAAACCTGCTTTTGGATGACTGGAGATCTTTTTATCCATGCTGCAGGTTCATGAGAGGCAGCTACCTATGTATGTGAAGTTCTCCACATTGTTCAGCACAGTGCCTTCTATCTCATCACATGGTTGTGTTTGGGCAGGAACATGACTTTTGCCTTCTTAGGCTGATGGTGAGGCCAAACGACATGTCAGCAGTTGACGGATCCCTTAGTGCTGCAAGTGCACAGTTGTCTGCAAAGAGAAAGTCTCTCACAAGAGCCTCCTGGACTCCTGGGCCTCCTGGTTTGTACCTTAAGGTTTCTGAGAATGAAATAGTGGCTGTCAATCCTGTACCAGACAGTGATCCCAGCATCTGTCTTGAAGAATGAGGAGAGGATCATTGTGGGAAACATGAGGCTGAAGAGCATGCTTATGATTATTGTTGATTAAAATTATATTTAATTATAATAATTATTATTATCAGTAAGTAAGGGTCAAATAGTATCCATAATCTCATAAAGACTTGTCATCTACAAAACAGACAACAGACAAAGGGGCAGAGATAAAAAGCTTAAAACAGGTTTAAAAAAGTTAGATAAAGACAGGTAAGGGCACAATGACCATTTACTGGAAATGTTTTGTCTTTCTGCTGTTCCCATCGGGGGTCTGGAAGGGTTTAATCAGAAAGGGCATCTGGCGTAAAACCTGTGTCAATGTAGATGTGGAAATAAGGTCCTTAAATACTGTGTGGTGGTAATAGTTTTCAGCTGTACATTATCAAAAATAGGTAATGATAAACATGACAAGGTACTTGAGTGTTGGGGAGTAGTAGTTTGTTGAGGTGTCCATATTTGTAAGCCATTATGTTTGAATCCTAACTAGTGTGACATATTCTATGACCTAATAGGACAAGAGGGTAGTGAACAATCAAATCAAAACAAAAAAGCATGGTTGAATTTACCAGAACAGGGTTTAAAAAAAAAAAGATTTTACGCCTTTTATTTTCTTATATATACAGCCTTCCATACTAAACAGGTTTGTTAGTTATGGAATTCTGTACATTAAGCTTAATCAGCTTTTTTTTCCTTTTGACTTCTAATACAAACATAATACAGTAACAATAATGTATATGTAATACATGCTGTATCATGTAGGCCATGTGGATTTGAACTAGGCTTTTTGTTAATATTATTTAAACATTTGATGCTTAGCTGCTCCTGTCATTTTCATTGTGTATCAATGCTCAGAAGTAATTATCTTGAGTAATTAGATTTCAGAATCCATTAGTAATCAAAATCCTGCAATATAGGGAAAAATCTCACAAATATCCAAGGCAGTCAATATTTGTTTAATGAGCTTTGCTTTATCCCTTTTCTTTTTTCTCTTTGATCAAATTGTGAGCTGATCGAATAATGTAGACCAAAAGATTTGACATTTTCCTCCTTGTCTGTTTTTGTGATTTTTGAGCAGTATAGCCCAGAGGCTATAGGTGACATTAGGGTGATATTCAGGATGTGCTGTGGTATTATTTGCATGGAATGTTAGGGCAGGGAATCTAAAATTGGCAAATCAAAAAATGATTAATTTAACAATTATGTGACTCTAAAAAAATCTTGCATTGATACCAATTCTAGTTTCATATACATTTTAATTCATGACATTCTTGCTGGTTGCTCCCCTCTAGCAGAAGTAACATGATAAATGCAATGATAAAATACTGAAGTCTGAGTGATTTAGTTGAGTGCATGAGTTATGTCATGAAAGTCTGTGTTATTATAATACTCCAGTACCACCATCGGGTGTACCTCCAGATTGCATCAGGCTCCAGACCACCTGTCAGTCCTCCAGCTGCACCTGAAGCAGTTCCTTAAAGCTCTCTGTCTGCTCATTTAACATCTGGAGGAACTCCAGATAGATGGATCTGTTGGATACGTAAGGGCCTTGGTGATCTCCGAGAGCAGTGAAGACTCCACATATGCATATTTCCTTCACTGTCCTTCCCAGGTTTTGGCACCAGTGTGACAAGAGATCTCTTATGAATATGGATGAAGATACCTTTGAAATGGGAGTTACTTTTAATGTTAGCACTTGTTGTGAATTTATCAGTTGCTGTTCAGTCACAGACACACGCCCAGTTCAGTAAAAATGACAAAAAGGGGCATATTCTTATCAGATGTGTTTTCGTTCCCACTCGCCTGACCTTCTCTCCCATCACAGAGAGACATTTGACCACAAACCCACCATCATTAAAACCATAACCCACTGGTATACTATATGGACAAAACACTTAGGCATTTAGGCAATAGGCAGACAGATTTAACTTAAACAAGTCCCCCTTTGCTGATATAATAACATCCCCTCTTCTAGTAAATCTATCTACTAGATTTTGGAGCTTGACTGTTGGATATGCCCATTCATCCACAAAACAACAGTAAGATCAAGTACTTATATCAAGCAAGAAGGCCTATGGTGCAGTCAGCATTCGGACTCACCCTAAAGGTGTTCAGATTTGTCCAGGCCACTTGATTTTTTTCATTTTGACAAGGCGCTACTTTTCCCTTGCCAATTCACGTCTTCAGGTGGTGTGTGTTTCTAACATTGTGGCAACAGTTAGTTAGTTAGTTATATTAGTAAACGAAACAGCTTTAGCAAGCATACTTGTTATAGCATAGATGTTATCTAATTTGTTGGGCTGAATGACTGTTGTGGAATTTTGGTTTGGGTGTTCTGGAGCATAAAAGACAATAGTTTAACACTTTAACCTAAGAGAATACCTACCTAGATGCTTTCTGGTTAATTTATTTGTAAAACATTCAGATAACTCCACCTCTCTCATAGTACTTCTGCCGGAGTTCTTCAGAAAGCAGCACAATTGTTAAAGTGGTAAAAAAATGTGCTAGGAAAGTTTCTGTTGAAACCGGGTAGCAAGAGGGGGAAGTGAATGTGAAGAAAGAGACAAATTGCTTTGTGAAATGACTTGTAGTGTTGTATTGAAATTTATTCAGTAAAATTGACCAAGCAAATAAAGAATAATCACAGTGTTGAAAATCTTTTTTTTTGTACTGCTACCATGTCTATGCTTATTCACAGCCAGAAGCTCATGGAAAAAACTTGGCAAGAGTGATAAAAGTGCAGTCCAAACAAGGAAATATTTAAAAATCAAAGCTAATAAAGAAATTTAGGCCAATTTTAACGAGTCACACCATTTAGTGCATTTGACTCATGTTATGGTTTGTTTAAACAAAATGTAGTAAACTGCTGACACCAATTTCATGGTCTAACTGATATATGAGATAAAGAGTTGACTATTTTAGCTCCCAAATCATTATTTTTTTCACCTTAACCAGACAAAATTAGTGTATTATGACCAGTGGTTTTAAAATGCTTTGCAATTATTCAGTCTAGTTGAATTTTAATTATGTTATACATAATAAATTTGCATTAACTTCCATTTATTTCAGATAATATATTTAACATTTAAACCTGTTAAATCAGCAAGACAATAAAAGTATACATTGTCAAATAATCATGCAATGATGTTATTGTGTTCACTGTGTCTGCGCTTTATTAAGACGATTCATTCACTGTCTGTTTTAATGCACCGACTCAACTACATGTGACAAAACTTCAGCATTGCCCATGGACCCTCTCAGCCATACCAAGCAAGTGACATTCACAGAATTGACACAGCTGAAAGTTAAACACGTCCAACTATTCAAACTAACGAATAGTTCAGATTTTGCAAAGAGGTTTCCATGGAAGCATGTTGATTAAATTGCACTGCAAAAGTAATGTCACTGGTTACAAAGAAGCTCATATAGCCAAGGCACTCTACATTTAACACAAAGAGGCAACTAAAATCTCACCAGACAACAGAATGGAGTTTCTATTTCTTTTATTCTCTTTCCTTTTTTGAGAAGGATAAGTCAGACAGTCATTCAGTTTTATACTCCAAAGATTTATATGGCTGCCCAAAAATGGTGGATGAGGAGAATATTACAAACGAGCTAATATGACTGGACTAATAATTTATCATTCTTTCTGGGGATGGAACAGACAGATTCAGTTTATGGACAGAGAAATATGAGGTGACAGTTAATGTTTCAGCTCCACAACCAGACAAACTTAGTGGCACTTCTCACTCTCTGGCATCAAAGATGAGCTATTGATTCTAGCCTACTAATGTCCACTCAGTCTGGGAATATGTCTTTTGCTTTATTCTCATCAGTGACAAAAGGCTTTTAGAGGTACTAATCTATGACTCTTTCATGCACTGGGGCTCTTAAAATTCTACATTTGTTTTGTAGTATCCGGACCCAGTCACCCAATAATTTTACCAAACACCATGTAATGATGTAATTGCTTACCTTTATTTGCTCAAATGTCTAATTATTATCTCTTCCTTCACAATCTTATCTGTGAGATATGACTATCACCTTTAAAAACACCTTTGTGTTCTTACTTTTAATGGAACATGCACAAATGGTGAAGGTGAGATGTGTGCATAGAGACATTCAAAAACAGTGCCCATAATAATCAAGTTATTTTTAGGTAAAACATCCTGACTGTTCAGGGCATAGCTTTTAAGTCAAGAACAATATGTTATATGTTACAAAATTGTTGGGAAGTAAATACATTTGTACCACTGTTTACTGTCCTCAGATAAATACATTGGTCACAAGATTTAATCAAATAATTAAAAATATGATTCATTCACATGTTTTTTTTTCACAATGATGCATACAATTCAGATTAATGGTCCTAAACTTCTGTTATTTGCAGTATGGGAGGACCCACAAACCTCAACGTATCATACAGGCACAAGCCCTGTGGCATCCTAGAAGTCATCTGAGAAAATTGGGAATAGGGACCTTTTAAAAGTAACATCAAAACATCCTCTTCTTAGGTCAACTAACAGAAGAATCAATTCATCCTGGTTCCCAGTAAAGACCAACACCTACTGTCACAGGTTGACATGGTGCAGGAAATTTTTTTACATGTGTTAAACCAATCTCATAGGGCATCAAATTGGCACACTTTCCTGGGTGTTTTTTTAATGCAGCTGCCCAGAAAGGTTACCGGAACACAAGAAAAATATGAATGAAGTTAATGTGGTGTCTGAATGTGCTGCATATCCAATGCCGCACATTGATGAACTGTTCAAAGGGTTAGACACAGCTTACTTTTGTTCAACACTTGTTTTGACTGAGTGTTGATAGATACTTTTTCCCTTTGATATACTGTTCAAATAATGCAGTTGAATTCCCTCTGTTTCCTGTTGCCTTTAAGTGCAAGTGTGTAAAGGTAGTCAACATCTACCTACATCTACAAGAATCTGTATTTATTTGTTGGTATCTGGCACTTACAGTAAGCTATTTAGATTAAGGGTGGCCCACAGGGGCTGCAGGTGCTAGTGGTAGATTGTCTCTCCTTAGGGGAGGGCCTGATGGCCAAATGATTCCCTAGCCTAAGTTAGGAGGTGGGTGTATGTGGAAGTGGGGGTGTGGTCGAGTATCTGTGCCTGTGCTGTGGAGGAAGAGGGGCAGGTTGAACCAGCAGTTAACATAAAATAATTTTCATGTGTGCTGTGTTACTACCAATTTATTATGCTTATCTCTTCATGCTGCAAGAAAGAAAGGTAACCATAGAGAAATTTCAGTAAAATGCTTAAGATTGTGGCATATAAATAAAAAGTACTGATATTAATCCTGCCTGATTCCATTTTTTATTCACTACTTACATCATAACTGACTATAGCCATATGTTCCTTAAAGGCTGTGTGGGGAATACTTGTTTTATCAGTCACTGTGTAGCAAACCTTTGATTGGTGATGTCCCCAAACATGAAAGCAGTTGTATGTCTCACCTTTGACGCACGAAGAACAACAAATGCCAGATAGGTAACCTTCAAAACTCAGTGAAAATACATTTAGTTTATATTTTCATTATAAAACATAATGTGTTATTTTGATTTTAGAATAATGCGGGGGAAAGAAATCACATTAGGGGCATAACAGTTTGTTGAGTGTATTTTTCCCCCTATTTTTTTCTACTCTATTTGGTCATTTCCCCCTTGCTAGCCAGCTCTCGCGTAGCATACAACAACTACTATACAGGAACAACTACTATCCAGGAAGAATTTTTTTCTTCTGATACATGTGAAGCCAGCCAAACATATCTGTTCAAACTGCTCATACTGTCTATAATGGCAGGAAATAGGTCTCATAAAAGGTCTCATAAAATATTTGACTTGTACTCAAAGTCAATTTGTCCACAAGTACCATTAAGGCAATTTCAAATATTTAAATAAAATATTTATAAAGACTGTCACAGTATCTAATGGTGCAAGCTGTCTTGTAAACATCTGCTTTTTTCTTTCTAACCTTAGGATAGGGACAGGGACAGTTTCCAGGGACAGGTTGAGTAAGATGCTCTGCTGCTGCTATATAAGGGCAAGTACATCAGAACACAGCTGAATCAGACTGCAGTCTCAATCAAAAGGGTCAGATCAAACCTGGTTTGACTGCTCAGATCAGCAAAAGGTTATACCCTTTTATTGACCTTTTCCTTTCTTTCATCTTACTGCCTTATTATAAGTCTAAAAGCTTCAAAGTCCTTTGTGATAATATGAAACAAGTGTACAAGTGTTTATTTATTTCATTTAAAAGCATTGATATTATGCAACAGTTTATGTTTCTTTATGCTAAACAGCAGCACTACCATTAGGCAATTATTCAATCTTACATTTTCACCTACTGTCAGGGTGCTGTTTCCTGAGGAAGGAGTTATACAACAAACATCTGGATTTATAAGGATTTATTGTAAATTTGTTTGGATTTACATGATATGAAACCTAAGATTTTATTGCTCAGTAAGAATTTATTTGTATAGTTTGATCATTTTTAGTTTGATAATACATAATAGACTACTTTTTTTGTAATGGTTGAGGTAAAAGTGCATATACAATACATTATGATCAGACGTGTAGCCCTATGACAGAATGACACAACAAGCCATAATTGCAATAAAGCTATAGACAGTGAAAATCAACCAGGTTTATGCATGTTTAATATTACAGGATATGTTAAGGTTCAGTAGTATTATAGAAATCTGGGTGTTGAAACAATATATAAGGACGCCTTTGCTATACTAAGAATTTGTTGGAATGTACTTCCCACTGCTAAAAGCAACTAACTTTGCCTGCTGAGCGCATTGCATCTTATAAAAAGGCAGGGAAATTTATTGATGGGGATGGCTTCAACTTAAACTCACCAGCTTTCACATCAACAAATGTAGCAAAAAAAAACAAGAAAAAGACAGGACATCAGGATGTGTATATATGCATGTCCCTCAATTTAAAAGTAGAATGGCATCCTTTGCATGCCAAGTATTTTGTCTTTGTTTTGTGACCAGGGCAAATGGGGAAGTTAGGTGTGCATAATGTTTAAAATATTTGTTGATGTTGTAAGGCAGTGGTCCCCAACCACTGGGCAGTGGACCGGTACTGGGCTGTAGATGATTCGGTATCAGGCCACACACACACACAAAAAAAAAAAAAAAAATTATTGGAAATGTTTATTTCCATTTAATTGACTATCTGCATAGTGTATATTTGGAAAAATTATCAAATCTTCTTCCATTCACTTCTGTCTGTACCTCTTTTTCACACTCCTCCCTGCACTCCTCCCGGTTTTGATTCTTGATCAAATTAAACCAATTGTTAAAATTAAGCTAACTCTAGCTAAAATTAGTAAAAAAACAATCATTTCTGAATAACTTAAAAAAAAAAAGGGAAAATACTCGAATGGTGAGACAGCAAATGAGAGTCTGAGACTGCGAAGAAAAATAAAGTTGGTTTTAAAAGAAAATGCCAAAAGTCGGCCCATAAATTATGGGTTTATCGCAACAGGAGCTTCACATGCTCCAAGGCCACTCTGTACAATAGCTGTGGCCTTATGTTTGAGTCAATTTCAACTCTGCTAATGTTCTGGATTAAAATGAAGGATTAATATATTGTAATTGCCACAAAAGCACTGGAAACCCTGCATCTATTTCCAACAACCAATCTTTGTGAACAGGGTTGTCTACATTGACAGCAACAAAAACAAAATTACAGAGCAGATTGGACATAAGGAATACACTTTGTCTCTCATAATTTCTAAACCATCTCATCATTGGGAAATGAGTTCAGGGCTCACATTGGTTCTGCATTATGGTTTGTTGTATTTATTATGCAACTTTATTATGCTTTGTTATGGGCATGTGACAGCCATGGAAAATTGCCTAACATAAAACTGGTTCATGGTGCAAAGGTTGAAAACCAAAGTTGTATGGGATTGGATGATACAGTATAAAACTCTTAATGTTCTTTTTTTTAAATAAAGTCCCATTTTATTCTAGAATTCTTTGTCTTAATAAAGTTTGGCTTCTGCTTAATAAAATGCAACGTTCTTTATTTTTCCTATCACTAGTGGATGTCCTGTTGTGGCCTGAGAGCTTGCCAGACATACAGTAAGTGGCACAATACATTTTCACATAGTACAACATATATTTTACATTTATTTATTTAAATGTATTTGTTTATTTATTATATAGGATGCCTCACAACATACCACAGCCATAATGCACAGGGAATGAAATCTGAGTGTAGCTGGCACTGCAAGTTGTTTACTAATTAATACTAGATGTAGATTGAGGCAGATTAGGGCGCAATGATACAGAGAAACACAAAGTTATTATTTTCATGGTTTTAGGAGAAGAACTCAAAAATGCGCCCCCCCCAGATAAGTAATCAACAAGGTTGATTTTTGATAAACTAAAAATATTATATGGTCAATCATATGGAATTATTAAATTTATATATATGGAATTTACCTGAATTATGTGTTCAGGTTTTTAAGTGTAGAAACCTAGAGTTTGGGAGCTTTTATTCTCCATCTATGCGAGCCTTTCTGGAAAGATGAGAACAAAAGCTTAAGGGCTCAGCATATGATGATGTTATGGCATGCAATCAGGTGATGTGCCTAAAGGTTGGTCCTATTTAAAGAAAGATGCAGTGCCTCATCCACAGAAGCCCTGATCTCATCTTTTGAGAGGCCTGTGTACAAGCTCAAGTGTTAGAAGCAGATTATCAAGGGGAGAAGTATGCTGTATCCTCCAGGGACATGGACTGTGTCCATGGCTCCATGGACCCAGAGCACAGCCAAACTTTGGAATAACAAAAGGCCTTCCTAATCTTGGTATCTTCACAGGCCAGCATCTTAAGCCATCAGGTACTTAAACTGCAGATTTTAAACCTTCCTCAGGCAGAGGAACCAGACACCGTTCCCCTTCTTAATCATAGGAATGTATTTCCTATGTCAAAGCCAGGCTCACAGACAATAAAAGATTTACGAATACCTGTACTGGGTTGAAATTGGAACCTGCATCATAATAAATCAACAGTAAAAACCAGAGCTATGTTTAACAGCAAAATTAAGAGCATTTTCACAAGCACAAAAAGTTGCATGGCCATAAGAGAACCACTGGAGACATTGCTATTTTCTGGTGTTGTTTCAGTAGGTCTAGTTTCGGTATGTCTAGGCTCAGCATTTATTTGTAGCAATAAAATGAAGGCAGCTGATTATATTAATGTACTGAATGAGCAGGTTTTACCATCAATGGATTAGCATTGGCATGTTCCAGGACCAAAAATGTGAAAAAAATTATTACAGGAGCATGACGAATCATTTTCACACATGACCACTACACTGTGTGCTGTCATTAAAGCTAAATTTGGTAAAACTAAATACTAAAATATGTGACTTTCTCTTGGCCCAGGCAGTGTATTTAATTATATGTTTATTCACTACCTTTGCTAGAGAATGTGACTAATACTTGCATATATTCCAGGATATTTAGTTTTCCTTAATTAGAAAGTGCTTATTCCTGTGTATAACTATGCTTTCTTGTGTATATGAGTATGCTCTAAAAGCAAAGCATCTTTGATAACAAATAGATAGGTAGACACTTTATAATCTTGTTGGAATACTGCGATAGAAGTGACAGAAAGATTTAGACTTCTTTTTACTTTCTTTTAAAAGTATTGAAAATATGCCAATGTCATCATGCCAACACAATCAATATTTTAGTACTGGGTATACTGCTGCCAGTAGCAAGGAATCAGAGCCATGTAACCAGCCAAAACTATGGTAAATACACTCTTGAGAGGTGGAGCTAGACTAAACCACACATGTCTGGAAGCAGAAGATCAAGTGCTCCCATTTGGCAGATCAGTAAGTGGTAGATTAAAAAGCTGCATGCCAGACAGAGACAAGCCACAAGAAAGGTTTGTATTTCCACCTAACATTGGATGTCTTTCTATGAAGCTGGGTTCATGAGCTCACTTTCTGAAGGTTCACAGTGATTTTACTGCTTTAGGCAAGAATATAAATATTTTTTTCCTCAATGACCTAAAATGTCCTGTCATCTGATATCTACAACAAACTCTAGGTTAATATAGGTATTCATTGTCTACGCCTTGACAAGTTGGTCCAAATCTTGTGCCATTTGTTCACATTTCCGAGTATGTTCACTAGCCAGCAGTTTTCTGTCATATGATACAGTAGCTACCACCTATGAATATGAACATACTAACAAATGATTCCTTAAAACCAAATGAAGTCAGCCAGAAATTAAAGTAAAAGCAGCAGTTGAACTACAATCACAGCTTCCAAAGAAAAGGCTATCTGACGTCTATACCAACCAATGGCTAGTTTTCTGTAATTGATAGACCATGCTCCTTTTGCCCCAGGCACATATGGCATCATCACAATTTTAATTTTCAGCTGCCTGGGGATAGGGCAAATTTCTGTATTTATGTTGCGCCAGTCAGGAGCCTCCTGTTTTTTATTTTATATTTCTAAAAGCTTTAAAACCAGTGTTTAAGTGTATACCACTTTTAACAATGCACATTTTCGCAATCTGACTTCATTTGGCTTTAAGGAATCATTTGTTGGTATGTTCAAATTCAACTATCAGTTTGTCCCTGATGAAAAAGCCAGGGCGCCAGTGGCAAAAACTCCATGAGATGACAAGATACATCAATTCTTGGTATATCTGTGTGCTATCAGGTTGAAAGTTCAATTTAACAGGAAAGGTGTTTAAGTTATTAATATAAAAAAACACTTTCTCTAATGGAGGCTTGGGTACAAAACTGGTTGTAGAAATTTTAGTTTCTAGTTGATAGTGTTTAGCTATCAAGTGATTTAGTGACTGTCACAAGCCATCAAAGAATAACTGCCTGCATCAGCCTAGTCCAACACCATCTGCTTGGTCATCAAGTGGAACCATCCTCAGTCACAACATGCATCCCCAGACCGCCCAGGGGCATCCTCAGCAGCAGCCAGAGCCCTCCATGCAATGAGAACTTCAACTAGAGCTGGGGCACCAGGATGTGTCAGACAGGTCCCAAGGACAAAAGGGGTCAGAATCACTGGTACCTCGGAAAACACTGCCAAAAGAAATCAAACCTCTGCTATTTGAATGAAACCAATATACATTGGTACATGAAAGTACATGAAATATACAATTTACAGTACATGACCTAATGGTTTAAGACCTATAGTACTACAGGCCTCCAATCACAATTTTGTCTCATTGCTTGTATAATCTCATCACAGTACACTTTCTGATACCAAAGATATAAATTATAATACATTTATAAATATTTATCATTATTATTACCTTATATTTTATACATTTCAGTTACAAAGTAGGATATTGCTTTCAGACATTGAAATTTGTGGCCACATCATGTTCTTAGTTTTAGTAAATTATGGTTAAGGTGTATCTCAACCATCCCAAATGATCAATTGAAACAATTAATGAACAACCTTTTCCAAAGCTTGGATTTTAATAATAGAGCTTCGTATGCGCATTCTATTACCTATGGTTTAGAGAAAGGATCAAATAATTGAACATTTGTTTCTTAACTGGACATCATGTTAATTTACACAACTTCTGTTATATTGAACTTTCACCTGCACAACACACATGATGTTATTTCTATCTGTTATCACCCAGATGA
>JAOVVB010000043.1:11257303-11280504 GCA_028570985.1 Heterobranchus longifilis
ATATGTAGTATAGTATAGTATATAACAGACAGAATGGAATAGCCAGTATCTTCCCAAGTTCACAAGAACTTTAGCCCACTTAATTTTTCAGTGTATATTCAGTGAATATATTCAGTGTATTGATGTCCACATCAGATAATGATATAAAACATAAAATTTGTCTTATTCAACTACTGAACAAGATAAGATCACTCAATATCCGTAAACACAATATGACACAAAGTGCATAAAGATTTGCCTTGATATAATGCACAACTAATGATATAAATATCTGATTTGTATGAGTTTATAAAAACTCATCTTATTTATAAAAAATAACAGGTAAAATAAATTAAAATGGTACTAATTAGTACTAAAACAACGTTTCTTTCTTTTCTAACACACCAAATTCACCATAAGGGCCAAATGCATTGGATCTGGTGTGTTAACTGAGTTGTTATAGCCCTATAAATGTGCAGTGCTGATTTTTGCTTTTCCTTGAAATTTTGATTTGCACGAATGTAATCTCAGTATTAAACACGATCTTGAGTGTCAGGAAGGCGCCCAGAACTCCAGGTGTGTCGGCGGGTTGCTTCCTCGCGGCTGAGCTGTCCTCCGTAGGTAGCCGCTAGGCGGCGCTGCGGCGCTGCAGGTCGCACTGAGCAGCAGCGCACCGGCGAGTGCAAAGCAAACCACCGTTGAAAGACATCATTAAGAAACAGCGCGTAAAAGGGCGATGGATTAATAGAAAGAAGAAAAGAAAAAAAAAAAAGATTTACACGATGTGAAGAAGATAAGGAGGAAGGAGAGATTATGCTGCGGTTTAAAAGCCAGTGGGCGGGCTGAGAGACATGTCCCTATACCTGTCCTCTGTCTCCCGCTCACTGACGCGCGCCTGGTACTGCGCACGAGCAACGATAACAAGACGAAGAATTAGATCAATCCAATCCAATTTATAGTTCTCTTTTTGAAGTAGTTAACCAAGTCTCTCTCTCTCTCTCTCTCTCTCTCTCTTCTATTACATAACTGACCGCGCGGTGTAATGATGCTCCTGAGCTGAGTCTAATTGAAACCATATCTCCGCTCTCTCACACACAGGCGACACTGGAACCTGACTGGCTTTCTGCACAACGCTCGCTTGCTCTTAAAAGGGCGCGACGGATGCATATAACCATACACCGCCGTTATGTTATTTAGTTTTATCTTTACATTTTAATTTGTTGAAAAGTTTCCGCCTGATTCCTCATGCTGTTTTGCGCGCTCTTTTAGACGCGCGTCTCTTTCTTCATTTCGGTATCATCATGTCACATCATTTGTCTCACTCAGCCCCGTGCTGACCCGACTCGACTCTCAACCTGTTGCCCGTTTGCCTGAACCTTTAAGGCTTTATGGTGTTAATTCATGACCGTCACAAATCATTCTTAATGACACCGTTTCTCACATGACACAGTAGTAAACATGATCCTGGAGATGAAAACGACTGTGCATTGCTCATGCCCAGAATTTAACACACTGGTCCCTACAGGTTTTATTCATTACCAGCGCCAAATGAAGTTATCTGTGTAAAATCTTGAGCTGCGCAGCAGTAGTAGCGCTCCAGGCTGCGCGTCGTTGTAGCGGTGCAAAGACGTGCTGACCTCTGCGCATAGTGTGCGCACATTACCGGCACGCAGGTGGAAAGTTCATACTAGTGGGGGACATGAAATTAAAGACTTAGAAACCTTTTAACCTCTCTCTCTCTCTCTCTCTCTCCCTCTCTCTCTCTCCTTCTCTCTCTCGGCTTTGGGCATGTGTCCAGACCCCGCACGCTCCAGCGCGCTCCGCCTCGCTCCGGTGGGGGGGGCTAAAGGCCGCGCGCGCCCTGGCCCACCGCCTCGCTGCTCCGCTATATAAACACACATTGGGAGCTCGCCTAGCGACTCGAACTCACATTGAGAAACTATGTGAAAAGAGAGAGAGAGAGAGAGAGAGAGAGAGAGAGAGAGCATCAGAAAAGAAGGTAGACAGATGCACTACAGTCATTGGGAGATTTTCTAGCGCTCTGTAGACATCAGCATCCGTGCACAAGAGAGCACAGAGGATTATTCATTTTTCTTTTACTCCTTTATTTAACCTTATGACCAGTGATTGAATTTGAGTGTCTCAAAATACTTTATAGGTATACAAAATTTGTTTTTTTTTTGTTTTTTGGAGGGGAGGGAAGTTTTGTGGTTGTGTTTTTCCACATTTTTTCTCACTTAGATACTTTGAAGACTAGTTTGAAATTATCATCTTTCCCACGTGGTCATACTATAGTCTGACAAGTTCACGGCAATTTGTCATTCTTCCAAAAAAAAAAAAGAAAAAAAAAAAGCAAAAATCCATCATCCACAGAGGGATTTAGTTTTAAAATGATGTGCCAAGGTGTTAATTCGACTTATTTCTATTTGGATACAAGTAATTAAAATCCCAACTTTTCGCACATTTATTGAACGGTTGTAGTTTAGTTTATGCGAGATAAATTTCGTTCCATCATCTAGGATATCATTTAGTGAAATACCTGCAGATTAGGATAAAAAAACAAACAAACAAACAAACAAAAAAAAAAAAAAACTCGTGCAAGGCACGGTTCGCACTAAAGTGAGGCTGAAATCGACTTGAGCTTTCCCGGACGCTCGTCGCAATGCTCTTCGGGAGTTTGGACCTGGTGTCTGCGCTGGCCACGCTGGCCGCGTGCTTGGCGTCAGTGGCGCTCCTGATCGCCGTGTCTCAGCAGCTGTGGCAGCTTCGCTGGACCGCCACGCGGGACAAGAACTGCAAGTTGCCCATGCCAAAAGGCTCCATGGGCTTTCCTATCGTCGGCGAGACGTGCCACTGGTTGGTTCAGGTAAGCGCAACTCTTGTGCTGCGTTCTCATCTCATGTCCGAGCGCAACAGGCGCTCCACGCTTGTCTGGTCCATCGCGTCACCACAACTCTCTTCTTCATCCTCTCAGCTTAGCTTTAGTGATAGCTCATATCAAACCATTATATTACCGATGCATTTGTATCAATCTGTATTAAATATGTGTTTAGTAGTCAATCAGTCAGTAGGGGTGATTTAAGGTGATTTTAACGTATATACTTGGGAATTATGCGTTTTATAGTTTAGTGCCATGCTATAGTGCCAGTTCTTTACTGCAAAGCCTGATTTTCCGTTTCTCGTTATGCGTCGTTTGTTTTGTAAATCGGCGCACAGACGATTTATTAGGGCTGAGGATGCCCCCATAAAATCCACGCACGTGCGCAGCTTGTCACACGCGCTTCAGCAGTGCTCATGGACGTGCGCTCGATTCCCGCTCGCGTTTCAGGAGGATCGCTGCAGAGTTGGTCCAGGAAAAGCCTCCCCTTCCCTGCCATACGGTTAGCGGTCAGTCCACGTGGAATACAGTATTTTCCGCTGTTATGAGAGACGCGTGCTATTCCGAAAATGTGGCGTCTAATTACCGGCTTCCGACGCGCGCCAGGGCTCCGTCGCCATGACTCAGCGGAGCGTAAAGCAGAGGTGAGTCCTGGCACTGTTTGGTGATTTTACTACTCTAACCCCGTAAATCAAGCGGGTTGAATTGTTGACTTTGAGCCGGGAAATCACCAAACTCGTCAGGCTTTGCCATGGCCATGGATATGTTGGTGCGTAATTGCGCTCCCGGTACGCGTTTGGTTTCATCCCAGCATAACAGAGAAGCTTTAATGAGCCAGAGTCGGGGCTGTCTTGTGTAAACGCGAGCTGTGATGCCGTTCAGCACTCCTGAGGTAGTCTGCGCTGCTGGAAAAAGGGGGAATCCGAGTAAAGCAGCTGAGTGCCACGTTTCTGCGTTCAGCTGGGTGTTTTCCAGTGATGGCCAGCTGCCCGAGACCGCTGCAAAATAAGCAGCCATCAGAGCGTAAACGTTTAGCCCTATTGTTTGCCACTGAACAAAAAAAAAAAAAAAATGGAATAGTTTTGAAACATTTTTTTTTCCTGCCAGAGAAAAGGCTAATTCTTGCGGTTCAAGCGGCATTTGCTCCCATTTAAAGCTCAATGAAACAATTCCCCCTAAAAGGTTCAGACTCATGAACACACACTTAGCTATTAAGAGTTCAACTTTTATTAAGTTGTAGGTGTTTCCTGCTTTTTAGTGGCTAAAATCTCGTTTGCAGTGTTCACCTCCAGGGCCAGCTCCTCTGTGCGTAACACTCTCCACAATTTGGCAGCAAAGGAAAAGCAAAAGCCTGTGAGCCGTATATTTAGTCAATCAGATTAAAATCCCTGTACACACGCCAGACTTTCGTCACGTTCTGTATTTTAGAGAGGAGCATTTTGTTCTGCACGAGGGATCCACCGTGCGCACGTGAGCCCCGACACGTTTTGGAGAGCTATTTAAAGTGTCGTGTTTCCTCACACAGCGCTGCAGTTATAGTTTCAGATTCAGACTCTCCACGCAAAACTCTCATTCTTGACGAACTTAAGTGTGGCTCAACGCCATGTGCTACGATTAAAATAGTACAAATACTATATAGTAGGCTTGGATTGACGTATACAGTATGTGGGTGCACGTGACCAGGTTTTGCACATTTACACAATTTATGATATGGTTTTACTTTGTTGATATTTCAGCCATGTAGAGACATGTTTATTTGTGAAAAGTCTCTCTCTCTCTCTCTCACACACACACACCTGTTTATTTTTGCTTTTTTTTCTCTCCAAGGAATGCAGATGAGATTTGGGCTCATGGCCATTCAGCACAGAATCTTCTATATTCAAATTGTCATGAGCACACATAAAACATTATACTCTTTGAAATACACATTGAATTGAATGATTGTATTAAATACATAACAGCATCTTAATATGTGTGCCATTGCTATACACAACAAGGTGTTTGATGCGTGCCACAGAGCATGGTTATTTTAGAATCTGAATTTCGTTCTACATTGTGACCCTCACAAAACATACCAGTGATATATTCTTATTACAACTTAAACTTTTCTGTACAAAAACGTATACAAATGAATGTTTTTTAGTGATTACTAGTGAATTAATGTCAGTCTTTTCCCAATGGGTGAGCCCTGCTGCCATGATGCACAGGTCAGACAGCGGGCACCGGCAAGTAGCCCTTTATGCCACTCGCCCAGCTCAGAAACCCTCCTTCACCCTGACCCAGATCATTCTCGGTTCTGGAGGGGGCCACAAAGCCCTCCATTGATGGGGGGTGTGTCACACTGTTCTCAGTCCCCCTGATGGGATAAAGGACACAAGGCACGGAGCCTGATCAGCATTCCTGAGACATACATAAACTCATACTCTCTGCATCTCGTTCACTCACTCGCTCATGCACTCCCACACTTTCCACAAAAAGAGCGGTACTCACTCAGTCAACCGTTACCTCCTTCACTCCTCTGCTCTCTCTCCCAGCTCATCCGGGATTACTGGGCATGAAACGGGAGTGAGTGGCAGCACCGCAGCATGGCCCCTCTTTCACCCCTGGAACGCACCACCAACCCTTCAAACAGCCTCTTGTCTTTGGGGTGGACTAGGGTTGGGGGGAGAGAAAGAAAGAAGCTGGTGGCAAGGGGCTTGGCAGCGCCAGCAGGAGGTGGCAATCGGGAGGGTGAAAATGAGAATAAAAGAGGTCCTGGGGTGAACGCTCACACTGCACTGAACAACCATAATCTCTTTCCACATACTGTTTCCAGGTCAAAGGGGATCCCATTCTCCTGGCCCAGCCTTGTTGAGCCAGCTTTAGACTCTTTTTGGGCGAGTTCTGGCACCTGTTCAGAGTTCTCTTTTTTGGCGAATCCTACCTGTTACACACCAGCCTGCCTTCAGCTCTGAATGCAAGACTTCCCATATCGCATTTCCATTACAGTAAGACCCCACGCTTTCTTTTAGCCCTTGGCCCACCCCAGCACCCGCTTTGGCAGTCGGGTGCAGGGCTCTCTTTCGGGATGATGGATCGAAGAATAATGGGTCCTCCACTTCTCCCTCCTTTATCTACTTCCTCTAATCTCTCGCTCTCTTTCTCTCTGTCTATCTGTCTTATTCTCCCTCTCGCATTATTTTTACCTCAATGGATGCTCTCCAATGCACAGAGACATTCCAGCTGGCTATTTTAGAACATGGATATATTATGTGTATTTATAGTGTGTATTTATAGTGAAGGTGCAGATTAGTATGGAGGACCGGCTATCCCACGCAATGTTGTTACATGCAACACTAAATCAATAAAAATGGCAGCTTCTAGCCACTGAAACACGTAATAATCTCCTGATGTATTGGGGAGAGAGAGAGAATGGATGTGGTGAATGGATATAAAAAAAAAGAAGGGAAAGCCAGGGAGGTGGAGATAGATGGAGTCTATGTGAGCACTAATCTAAACAGGCATCACGTCTTTCAAATCCCTTTTGCTTTGTCTGTCATTCTCCTTTTTTATGTGACCCTTTCCATGTCTTTCTGAAGTGCTTCAAATAGTATAGCAAAAAAAAAAAAAGAAGTCTTCTTCTCTATTCCTCAAACCCCCACAACCGCTAAGCAGCCCAGCGTTTGGGTCACCCCCTTGCTGATCTGAATAAATATAATTAAAAGAGTTTTTGTGGTTGTAATAAAGGGGTCATTTGTATAACATTTCCACAGCCACACAAAGGCTACATTTATGGAGCGGGAGACTCGACCGGTGTCCAATTTACACAGAAATTTGTATTTTTAGTTTGTATTTTAGGCTGCACAGTGTGTGAAAGGGGCCAGTGGAAAAAAGTAGTCCCCTTTATTGCACCTCTTGTAAAATATCTGATAAATTTCTTTTCGAACATAAAAGGAACTATTGAGAACGCCGGCTTAACCTCTTCATGACCAAGCCAGGTTAAACCAGAACAGACCTGTGTCCTGTGTTCATCCAGTATATCCAGTATCCAGTGTGGCGCAGTTCTTGTCTCTATGTGTTCCAAACACATTCCCAATCTGGCCATTTCCTCATTCTTCCTCTTTACCACCACTACCAACCCTTCATTCCTTTGAGTGAAGCATGGTTTAGGCTTTCCGCATAAATAAGCTTGACAGTCTAAGTACATGTGGGTTAAGAGGAGGAAACTAAAGAACAAAACCTAAACTCAGCGATGAAATTTTTCTTTCCCCCGTGAGCCTACTAACGTCATTCACGTCATCCTTTTTTTCCCTTTGCATTTGAAGAACGGGACCTGTACTGATCTTGTACTGATGCAACACTTATGCAAAATATTCAGATTTTTGGCCTGAGACAAGACAGTATATGGGTGATCTTCATAAAAATGGAAAATATGTTGATACTGCTGCGGGTGTGTGTGCGTGCACGCACCAGAAGACCAGTGTACAACAGAGTGTGTGTGTATGTATCTGAGTGAGTGAGAGTAAGAGAGAGAGTAAACTGCAGATTATTACCTCATTGCTTTTCCAGGGTGTGTGGCACTTTCGTGCGTCAGTCGCCCTTTTGGGGTTTTCCTTCCCTTTTTTTCTTGTTCTTTCTCTGCACGTCTGTGCTTCGGTGGCTTCGTGAAAAGGGGGCGGACATTTCTCACCTTCTAGCCAAATGTCATCCGGGCTGACACACCCCACTCGCTTTCCCTCGACGTTTTGTCCCTCAGTCTGCTCTTCTATTTCCAGAGAAGCGACTCATCCAGCATTTAAGCTGCAATCATTATGCAGCCCATTTTGCATTATCCCTTCCTATCATTCATCGCATTGTTCTCAAACTCTCTCAGTCACTCCATTATTATCTCCAGTGCACTTGATTTCTAACTGCCACTTTTCATTCTCTTTTTTCTTTGCCGCTAGTGTGATATTTAATGGATAAACCTGAAATTGCTGCATTTTAAATGCATGCATGCTCGTCACAGTGTCTCCACTTTACCGTTGGTCATTATCGTTGGATTTCAGGGTTTTTAATGTTGCTGTGAAATGCACCTTATGAGGCTTCTGTATTTGTGTATGTATGTAAGGTGTGTGAGAGGGCTCCCATGCTGCATGTATGTGAAAGACCGCCTTGTCCTTACTCTATAGTGCAACTCTGACAACGGCTCCTTTCTTTCACAGTGAGCAGTCTAGAAGCTGACAGCAGTGTAGACATGAACACGCACATACACACACAAGCATGCCCATACGCTCATAGAGTGTGCAATGATGAGATTTAGGTGTCAGCGAGAGGCTGAATTGCATCTCAGGAGAAAATAAATGTACACCCAAACACTCAGCTTTCACAACAAGGTGAAAGGTGCAACATTTGTGCTTTTTGGACGAATTTGGACTTTGTGTGTTTTTGCATGTACGTGAGTTACCTCTTGCCCTCACACTCAGTTGATATGTTCACGTCTCCATCACATTACCTTAACACTGGATGTGGTACAGTAACTATCTAACCCTCAATGCGCACACATATGCTACTCTATGTTCATACCCAGATCACTACATGCTTCAGAGGGCAAATGGTACACACCCAAATACCATATCAGCCTTTTTCGTTAAATACAGAGTAGGTGGCAATGATATCTGCCATTTATTCTCTTCAGCCTACCAAGACATCAACTGGAGGTTATCTAGTCATGTTTTAAATCCTAGAGATCAGTTGAATCCTAGAGTTCAGTTCTGTAAGTCTGACTTTACTACTTTACTACTAATTTGACTTTGTAGAAAAAAAAGGAAAATATTTAAAAAGGTACTCGTCATTACATAGGTGAACTAGAGGTGAATGGAAGGAGCATAATTTATTCACCTTCGCACTGAGCCCCTTTCTGACTTCCCCATGTTGGCTTTCTCATCGCTATAGCAGTATTGGATCATGCATGCTTGTTTCAAAATAAAAAGACCTAGAAATGACCGATACGCAAACCAGAGATTTTTGTTTTAAGCAAAATCACAGACCATAATTTATATTATTCGAAAAATAATATTAATTTAACATTTTTTCGTGAATTTTCCCTCGGCACACATGTATTAATACTGGAAATAGGATTTGTCCATCATCTATCAACGTTACAGCTTTTGTTCATGTTGGAGCATACCTGGAACATCTTTAGATATTCTGGATTTGGATTTTTCTCCAATGACAACTCTGACACGGTGGCTTACCGGCCCTTTTAGATCATTTATTTAAAGCTGTTAATCAACTTATACTTACCTCGTGACATATGAGAACCTTTTACTAAAAAAGGGAAATTATATTTTGCATACAATGGAATCCGACATTGATTGATTGACATGCGTGACAACCAAAAATGCTTTTCGCCTACAAATTTTCTTGAAACAGATTGATAACATCTTCTCATCACATAAATAAACAGAATGTCCGATACACTGCAATCCTTCAAACAACTGTTTACTTGACCTTGAATATGATAAACACATAACTGTATGTTACTGCTGCCAAACATTCTTTGGAAAATATATTTTTCATGTTCGCCTGATAGTTTTACTTTAAAATATAATCGTGTTATAATACCCACATAAACACATCCACAAGTCAGCACTGCAGTGCCAGTGTACTGAGGTGAAGTGTATTCAGGCCAACCTGAACTATCAGCCAAAGCAGGAAAAAGCCCTCCATGCAGCTAAAATTATCCGTTCGAAAGAAGCATCTGTGTGCTGCGTGCTATAAGAAACAGGTCACAAATCTTGCATTAGGGATCGAGGAGGGGGAAAAGGTTAGCAAACAGCTCCAACTAAGCTCCCTGCTGTTGGACCAGTATACGAGTGTGCATGTGTATGAGTACAAGATTGTGAGGTTACAGTGGGTCTTTATGTGCTTTGCAGAAGTCCTAAGGGCTGCAGTCAATTACTGTATATTATAAAGAACAAGAGGCTTAAGTGCTAAGAACTCTTACTTCAGTGCTTTAGATATAAAAAATAAATTGTCTATCATGCAGCTGTACTGTACATCATACCGCATGCTGCCAACTTAAAATTAGGAGGATTTTTTTGTGTGTTTGTTTTGTCCCATCTTGCACTAATCAACTGTAAGTACTATTCACGTGTGATGATTTTTCTGGATATTCATAAATTATTGTTCCCAGAGGATGTCAGTAATTATTATGCAAAAATATTTTTTTTGCAAGGACAAGCAAACACTGTAGATTTCTTCACAATGTACACATGGTCATTTTATGCACGTTACACACTTCATATTAATACACACTGATTGTTTTGAGCTTTATTATAACTATTTGTTCTAGGGTTGTGGTATACTGCATGCCCAATAACATGTAATAACGATAGTAGGTAAAAGACACTGTAACCTTTCTATATGGACTAATGCCCAGCCTGTATAAAATACTGACGTGACATATTCAAGAGATCTAAGAGATAGATGGTAATAACTGCATTACGTAACCTTCACATCTTAAGCTAACCCAGTTCGAATAGGGCTCGGGCTTGCCTGTGTGCAGGACTGTTCTGCCTCACATCACCATAGCTGTCTGAGAAAGCTTTAATTGCACTGCGATTATTCCCCTCCGGCCGCACCCTGCACTGAGCATTAGCTATTACTCTGATTAGGAAGGCCATTCAAGCCAAATTGGCCCATAGCCATGAAGCTCATCTCTGTTTTACCTCCATATGAGTGCCACATTATAATCTGTCTATGTGAGATCCCCCTGGACTAGTGGTCAGCTAAAACCTAATAACTACAAATATATAGATGTACACTGAGTTGGCAATTTGTCATTAACATAAAACAGAAAAAAAAACACGTTAATATGCTAACTTTGAACATGACATGATATTTGGCACTAACTTTAACTTCTAGAATGTCCCAAATAGCTGTCCTAAAAATAAAAGTCTGTGGGTTTACAAAAAGAAAAAGTCTTTCAGATTTGGCACTAATGTGGGGTATCATTGAGATAATTGTGTTTTTTTTGGTAAAAAAAAAATAATGCAGGATTGGGACCAACAGTCTAATGGTGTGGGAAATGTTTGGTAGGGTGAAAACACTGTTTGAAGTAAGACTGTTCAACCATCTTACTGTATGTGTAGCAACTAAGCATTGCATTTCAATATGATACATTCCATCGATCCATCTAGGAACCTCTGTAGTCCAACTAGGGACCGTGAAGGCCAATGGTGTCCATTGTATTTATTCCCATTTGTACGACTGTGGTAGGATCTTCGGTCAATATTGACGCGCGCCCACACATTACGGGCAATTTGCCAACGCCAATTAGCCTAATCTGCATGTTTTTGGACTGCGGGGCAACATTAAACTTGGTGGATATATCAAATAAACTGACAACTCATGGTAGTCCAGAAGTAATCCTGGAGACAGGTTTAAATAATATTTTTAGAGTGATCTAAGCTATTACGTTTATTACTATTGCATAGTTAATGAAGCAACCGGTACTTAATAAAATGTCCCCAGTAGGATCATGTTCCCAACAGTGAGTTTATATAATAAGATTACAATGAACCTGGTTGGAGCTGGTCAAATATGAAGTTGAGCTGAGCTACAGTAATGTCAAGAGTGCCTCAGAGGGACATTTAGAACAGGATTATTCATGTAATGATAAAGAAAACAAGATGCAATGTGACCTCAGAGGTCAGTATGTGTGTTGTGGATCTTGATATGTTTATCAAGATCAGTAATTACTAGTTCTAAACCTTGACTGCCATTATTCAGGTATTCAGGGTTTCTTTGCTGAAATCTTACACCTGAGCAGAAAGTTCACAGGATGTGTTGGATCAGCTCAGTCACTGACACGAGCGCGCATTAGATCACTTCTCCCCTGTGATCTCAGGGGCTAAGCTAGAGCCCCTCACTGCTAATCGCTACAACTAATCCAATTACAGGACTGGACCTCTGCAACCTTGCAAAACAGAAACTAATGCATGGGGTAATCCTTTGGGGCTAACACTACTTTGCTCTAAGTAGGCATTAGTGCTAACGCCTCATCCGTGCTGTAATATCCTGCTAATGACTCCAAAAGCCCTGCAGCTTATATTAAGAGGGGGAGGAAGAGGCCTATGAACCCTATCTGTATTAAGAGTCCTTACTTAAGCTTATTTAGCACATATCCAGTTGTCCCGTTTCAGGTTTTCCATACTATTGAAATGAGAATTACATTGATGCTTTGTAGCTCACACCATAACTAATGATTTTAAGTCTCAGCTTGCAGAACTGAATGCTTCATTGTATTTACAGTCTATTAATCAAACAGAATTATTCCTAACCATAATTTTTTTCCCCTTCTTTCATGAAGGGTGCTGGGTTCCATTCTTCGAGGAGGCAGAAGTATGGCAACGTGTTTAAAACGCACTTGCTGGGCCGTCCAGTGATCCGGGTGACGGGAGCTGAGAATGTGAGGAAGGTGCTGATGGGGGAACACAGCCTGGTGAGTGTGGATTGGCCACAGAGCACCAGCACTCTTCTAGGACCCAACAGCCTTGCCAACTCCATTGGTGACATTCACCGCAAGAAGAGGAAGGTGAGATCTTTTTTTTTTTAAAAACCACCCATATGCATACGTACTGTATGAACACATTGTCACACAAAGATATCCAAGTTATGTTTGTGTCCACAAAAACAAACAGAATGGATGTAACTAAGTATGAATACATTATGTGTTCTAAACAGTTTCAAATTTGCTTGGTTGACACTAGACACAGCACATAAGACTATGTACAGTATGCTAACAGATGTTAACATGGTGAGCTGATGAGCTGCTAGTTTATATTTTGGATCCAAATAAATTTGTCATAAAATATTGGAGATGCAATGAACTGAAACGATATCTGTGCAAATAGAATAGACAATACAGTGCATGCACATCTCAACTAAGGATCAATTATGAACTTTCCATTTGAGCAGGAACAATTAGAAAATCTGTGACTTTCCACAAGTACATACTGTATTTCTATATTCTCTCGATGACACACACCCTCTGTTGGCTTCTATTCAGTGATAAAAGCTTTATTATACAGTGCTATAACAGTTAGTTCTGACTGAGCAAACTGATTGGTTGAAAGGCATTCAATGAGTGGTGATAATGGGTGTTGAAACCACTAAGACGTTTAACTATAGGTATCAGTCTACGTCTGCAGTTAGAAGTACAGAAGGCCTCAAAGCAGAGTAAGATCTCTGGGACAAAGCCTGAAAAAAGGAAATAGTAGACCAGATGGAGGCAGAAAAGTAAATTTTGTCTCCCTGTCTTTTCCCATCCCATTTTGGCCCTACATATCAGCTCACTAGCAGAATATTCTGTCTGGATCCCATCCAGACTGACATCGGCTCGGGTTTCCCTCACACACCTGTCCCATTAAGGGGTCAGAGAAGTGTAATCAGTCTGCTTAATCCTGCCTGGGGCCTCAAGCAAGCAGCACTAATGATCACTAATTAGTCGGCCCGCCTCAGACGCACAAAGACGGCCTTATCTACTCCGAGGCCAGTGGCAGGCTGGAGCCGTGCTTGCCGCATTACACAGACTGCAGTGTCATATACACATTCATGTTCAAATATGGGGCAAAATTTAATCATTGACTATTTATATACATATATATGAGCTCAGATATGTGCAATGGGCCTCAAAAGTTGACTAGTAATCAAATGCTGGTAGACATATTCCATCACCTTCCTGGACAAACGTGTCATTGATGAATTCCTTGCTTATGTCTCCATTATGTCTGTGATGGAAATTTCCCCCCTGAGCACATTTGGAAGCTGTTCTAGGATCTATGCCAATAAGACTCAGCTCTTGAACCAATCCATCACTAAAGCTACATGAGGAGAGCCTTGTGCTGGCCTGGGGCTTCTAACACTAAAACAACACTCACAACAATAACACAAACACGGGCCAGGGCAAAACCCTAATTCTTCCTGCTTCCCTAAGACCTCTGGGATCACTGGCCCCAGGCATTCCCTGGAAGCAAATCTGGTTCTGCAAATCCTGTGTAGAATTTAGTTAAAAATCGATGTTGATGATTTGAAGTCATTGGACAATTCCATAAGATTTACGCTGAAAAACAACTAAATCAAATGGCATTAAATGCAATAATTTTTATTATCTGCTTTATTTTAACATTTATCATCTTACGTTGGTTTGGACGTCTCTGCTGTGCCGTCTGTACTAACTTCTATCTTCTTCATCTGTTTTCATTGTACTTTTGGCACAATGTCAGGACATTTTCCAAGCTAGAGCGGGTACATAGAGGGACACGCAGAAGAAATGTAGGTTTTAGTTCTCATGTGGGAAGCTTATGAGGTGACATGAGGTGTCATTCAATCATTCACTTTAACAGCAAAGTAAAAAAGTGAAACTGTTGCATCTACTGCATTGGCCAGTAGAGGTCAGAGTCTTTTAATCCTACAGTTTCCAGACCTTTCAACAGATTTCCCCCTTCTGAATAAAGGATTGTGTTTTAGAGAGTTAGAGGGGGAGGAGCATTGAGTGTAGCATAGTAAGAGTCAAAGAGACGTGGAGAGGGGGTGAGAAAAGAAGAAAGAAGAAAGAAGCCTTTACATTCTACTCGAACCAGCAGCTTCGAGCTGTTTCATATAATTTAAGACATATGGAAATGATTAAGGTGGGGACGTTTCAGAAGGGGTGTGTGTGTATGTCTGTGTATATATAGCCTATAAGCGAACACAAGAAGCCCCTCTTTTGTAATGAAGATGAAGTGGCTTGACTTTTCTTTAGCAAAATATAGAGCAGCCCACAATCCTGTGCAGTGGCATTAGATGTGTTTTACCTACATGTACTGTAGACGGAAGACACAGTGCTCTCCTCGAGAGAAAAGCAAAGTTCTCATGTGCACTAATAAGCATGGAATGTACTACCGGATAACAACAAATTACACATGTGTGCTCTGTAGTAAATAAAATAGACTTTTTCTATGTTTATCATGTACCTTATACAATCTCTCACACACTTTTACTTTAAAAGAAAGTGACAGTAAATGAATGCACAATGACTGATGCTGCAATAAGGAGGGAGGGGAGTAATCGAGGTAAGCAGGGCATTTAGGAGAAGTATTGAGTACCTAACTTTTCCACAGGCTGTGATCTCACTGCAGTTAGATCTACCGTGATCTCTAAATCTCAACAGCCATTGTGCATTAATTCAGAGCAAAGAATTTAAGAGATATATTTAGATTTGAAATCAGACCAGCAAACAAAGGCTGGATTTAAGAGAGTAAAGACAGAGCAAAATGCCATGCTGATTAGAGACAGTGAAAGAAAGTGAGAGATGGAAAGGAGGACCTAAGAGTTTTGTCACCAGGTCCAAGCCATCATCTTTACAACTCTGGAAAAGGCAGCCAGAGCCAAGGTATTTGGGGGTGAGATGGCATATAAAAAGTACTATTGTTAGTTGGCAGAGCTGGAGTTTTTAAGGGGGAACAGAGATGTTATTTCACCAAACAAACCCGTGCGAATGAGGCACATTTGAAATGCACTTTTGCAGCCAGGAAAATCTTACCTTCCCTGTTCACTCTCTCTCTCTCTCTTTGCTGATGGAGAGGGAAACTCTCTCTGTCCAGGTCACTATAACAGAGAGATGTTGAGAGGGAGGCAGTTAAAAGCGAAAAGGTCAAAAATAGTGGGAATTTATGAGTTAATGAGAATTTTCCATGTACCATGATGAAAGAAAAATAAACCAATGCTACAGCGGCTGTTGTGTGGCTTCAGTGTAATATTTATATGACATTTCTACTCTTATTTGTTTTGAGCTTGTTCTCAGTTTTTTTTTTTTTGGGCTCAGGGAAATTATGAAATTATGGGACATTAAGTTTTAAAAAGAAAATCCACACACCTCTTCCTTGCTTCCAGAATCCTTCATACATGCTTATTTAGGGCAGGACTGAACTGAAATGCCAACAGGGTGTTCATAATTAAAAGAATTGTCAGTCAAAGTGAGATAACCTAATCATATGCATCAGCGCCCAAAAATTACAAACCAAAATTAACTAATTAGTCTGAGCCGTATTGTACAGATGAACATTTCTGAGGTACACAGACTTGTCTCTATATTCAATTTAAAGAGCATACATGGGTCTGGAATATACAAAGTGAAATAAGAGTACTAACTGAATTAACCTTTCCTTTCTGGTTAGATATTTGCTAAAGTCTTCAGCCATGAGGCCCTAGAGAGCTACTTGCCCAAGATCCAGCAGGTCATCCAGGAGACCCTACGCGTGTGGAGCTCTAACCCAAAGCCCATCAATGTATACCGTGAGTCTCAGTACCTGTCCTTTCAGATGGCTATCCGAGTCCTCCTTGGTTTCCGCATTTCCGATGAAGAGATGCACTTCCTTTTCCACACCTTCCAGGACTTTGTGGACAATGTTTTTTCATTGCCCATTGACCTACCATTCAGTGGTTACAGAAAGGTAAGAGGATACAGCATCAAATCACTAAAACTTTTGTAAAAAAAATATCCTGAGACATTAAACTAAATTAGTAGTCCTTTATAATTACAATTTACATTTTGATGTCCTTGTGTAGGGTATTCGTGCAAGGGATACCCTTCAGAAAGCCATAGAGAAAGCCATCAGAGAGAAGCCACTGTGTACACAAGGAAAGGACTATAGTGATGCCCTGGATGTGCTTCTGGAGAGTGCCAAAGAGAATGGAACAGAGCTCAGCATGCAGGAGCTTAAGGTTTGTATCCCCTCCTTGTTAATCCTTAGTTCCAGATGGAGCACATGATACTTCTTTGGAGCATTCAAAGTAGACAAATTTAGTAAGGTCAAATATAAACTCCTCATTTTTGATTTCCATGTTCTGACACAAATGATAGGCAACAGCTGATTTCCTTGTTCTTAAGGCTTTGTTACCGGCCTGGGTTAAAGATCAGTTCTGCTCCTTTTTCTGAAAGGAGCAGACGGGTGGTTCCCTCAGACTTGTCAACACTGGCTCACTAGCATACCATTTAAACAAATGAAAGCAAAAACCTGACCTGTGCAATATGGCTGCAAAGCCAAAGAGGGGGAGTGCACTCCCACTCTCTTTCACAAAACATATTCAAAGAAACAAAAGACACCAATGTTATGGTCATAGGGATTGCTGCATCATAGGCCATGTCTTTCTCAGAGAAGATTTCAATTACTGTGCTAATATTAGCAGTTCAGCATGTTGCCTGCAGGTCTTTTGTAAAATTATATATCTTACCTCTCTTTATCTGGTCTCCAGGAGTCCACTATTGAGTTGATCTTTGCCGCCTTTGCCACCACGGCCAGTGCCAGTACTTCCCTGGTCATGCAGTTACTGCGACACCCAGCGGTGTTGGAAAAGCTGCGTGAGGAGCTGCGCAACTGTGGCCTTATGCATGATGGCTGCTTGTGCCAGGGTGAACTACGTCTTGACAACATCTGCAGCCTCAAATACCTGGACTGTGTCATCAAGGAGGTGTTGCGTCTCTATGCACCAGTGTCAGGGGGCTACCGCACCGCCATGCAGACCTTCGAGCTTGACGTAAGTTACTAAGGAGTCTTTCTGCAAATTATTCAAAATGAGTGACAAATTAAAGGGAAAAAGGTGGCTCTGTTATGCTGTCGTGATGCACTAAGATGCCTAGAATTGCCAAGAAATTATACACTAAAGTTGTTCTGGTGGCTCTACAATGGGCTAAGACAATTTATATTTACATCATTTAATTTAAATCATCTATCTGTATTTACAGGATTCATTGATAGAATGTAAGATGAAGCATATGAGGATATTATGAAAGACACGTCAAGATTAGCTTCTATAGTACAATATGTACCTATTTAAAAAATGTGCAAATTGTACAGTAAAGTAGTAGTCTCCTGAGATACAGTGGTCAGCATTTAATACAGCTCCAGCTGTAAAATGTCCAATATTTGCTTTGTAGTGCAAAAAAATAAAGAAGCAGTCAAACCAAACAAGCAGTAGATTCTCCTGGCAGCAATGCAAGATCACTTGAAAAGGAAACGGATACAGGATATGAATGAAAAGTTTGCTTCCCATAGTGGTTCATTAATTTTAAGTTAATCTAGGGAACATTTAGTCTCACAAATTTCCAGATTTTTGCAAAATTTGGATGTGTGAACCAAGAAAAAAGAAGAGGTCAGTTACATTGGGCTTTTACTTTGGTAATTTCTTCGCTATTTAATTCAGTGATTATGACTTTGTACTTTGTATGTCCAACTATATAATTGTACAACCATAGTCATTTTCTCCTGTCAGTCATAAACCAAGCTGATTTACTGTTTTCCCATTCCAGAGCTAATAAAATGGCTGAGGTTTTCACACTTGTACATAAGAAGTTCTGACTGGCTGTAGTGCAACCTACCAAAAAAAAAAAAAAAAAAAAATCACCAGTTACATCACCAACAACGATGGTAGTCAAAATTGACTTTATACCACATGGCAGTGTGAGCAATAGACCAGGCAGCAAGACAGACCATCTGTTTTATATGCATGGCAGTTTTTGAAAGAAAGATACTGTCTACACAGACAAACTGACATTTACTCGTTCACTTAATGTCGCTAGTTTCTGAAGGGGAAAAAAATGCACCAAGAACAGAGCAGCATTGATTGAACAGGAGTGAGCTGTCCTTAAAGCATCAGTGCAGCAAAATTAGTGTTGCTTGTAGTCTAGAGTTTTATATACACAGTATATATAGTTAAACCTTGGACTTTGTACATCAAAAGATCAAATCACTTGTATATTAAAGAGAATTTCCCCATTAGAAATAATGGAAACTTCTATGATTCGTTCCACAGCCCAAAATATTCATATAAAAATAATTAATACAAAATATTAAAATAATAAATCATAGAAAAGAATCATGACTGATGTTAGACTGTAAAAGAAGCAGGAGCAGACAGGCTACTGTGTAGAATTACTTTCATACACACACATACACACACAGTGTGCTAGCAAACTGAGACTGAGCATGGAGGACGATTACCCACAATCCCATATATACACACACACACACACACATATACATTCGGTTAAAACTAGGTGACCACTGCTTTAAAGTCTACATTTTAAAATATATTTACTTAATACTGTTATACTGTTTCTTCCCCTCTCATTCACAGGGTGTGCAGATCCCTAAGGGGTGGAGTGTCATGTACAGCATCCGAGACACACATGACACATCAGCCGTTTTTAAGGATGTTGCGGCCTTCGACCCTGATCGCTTTAGTGCAGAGCGCAGCGAGGATCGCGAGGGGCGCTTCCACTACCTGCCCTTTGGAGGTGGTGTGCGGTCATGTCTGGGAAAACAGCTGGCCACGCTTTTCCTTAAGCTGTTGGCCATAGAGCTGGCAGGGGGGAGCCGCTTTGAACTGGCCACGCGGACATTCCCTCGTCTGATCTCCGTCCCTGTGGTCCACCCCACCGATGGCCTCCGAGTCAAGTTCTTCGGCCTGGACTCCAATCAGAACCAGATAATGTCCAAGACAGATGAGATGCTGAGTGCCACTGTGTGAAAGAAGAAAAGTGGAGGAAAGTAATGAGAGAGTTATTTTTGACAGTTTTGGTTAATGTTTTTTTTTTTTTTAAAGGCAAAAATCTAGTGAGTTAAGAGAGACACTCCTCTTTGTCAGTTTCAAGATGTCACTTTTGTTTGCCAAAAATGTACAGTCTATCTTTTTCTATAAAAATTTAAAAGAAAGGCATAATAATAATAATAATAATAATAAAAGTAAAAAACATAATCATAATGCAAAGACCATTAAGCGATGCTAAGACCATTAAATGATGCTGTGAGAAGGGGGGGGCACAAGATGAAAGAATGTTAAAAGGAGGACTGGAAGTTTCATAAAAAAAAAAAAGAAAAAAAAAAGAGGAATGCTGTGTCCAGCTAAGTAGATATCACAGGGTATGGGCAAGTGTGTGCTCACAGTACCGTGAGGACATGAAGAATCATACTTTTTTTATAGCCTGAGGTCTAGTACAGGGGTATTCTTAAGTGTGTGTGTATATGTGTGTGTGTGTGTGTGTGTGTGTGTGTGCGTGTGTGTGTGTGCGTGTGTGTGTGTGCTTGTTTATTCGGAGGGGTGGGGTAGCTTCAGGCATTTAGGAATGTAGAAAACAATGTAAGCTAGAAAGAATAAGAGGACGATGTAATTACTCAGGTGTTAAAGTAGAATAGGAGGACTGTCTAGACTAACCCAATACTATGTTGTTTCTGTTCCTGCACATAAGCGACAATTTATTATCATATTATTACTTCAACCAGCGTGTGCATGATTGGCCGTGTATGCGTGTCTGAGAGAATGAGAGGAGAGCGAGAATGCAAGAGAATGTAAAAATGATCAACCTGTGTGTTATTATAATTGTTGTAATTGTTTTGTGTTTTTTTTTTTCACTGATGTCACGTTGAATTCTCTCTGTGTTGTCTCTGTGATGTCAGGTTGCATCAGGTGTATAAATGTCTGAATAGACATGAGACTCTCGAAACAAGCTATATTTTGGGGATGGAGAGAGTTCCAACTGCAAAGTGTAGATTCAGAAAAGATCACTACAGAACACAGAGTTTGCAGGTCACCATATTTGCTGCTTGAGAGTCAGGATGTTATTCACATGTCGGAGCAGAGCACTGTCTGGCCTCTGCTGAGAGGGACTGTTCTTTTTCCTGCTGCTCCACCTTGCAACACTATGATGCAAATGAAAAAAAGGTCATTTGACTAAGAAATAAGATTTCCCGATCATCAGTGTTTTTTTTTTTTGTTTTTTTTTGTCAAATGGAGCCTTCAATGCCACTTCACACGAACTATTTAAGTAAGTGACTCGCAGTGAGCTTGAAAAAGAGGGGCACTAGGACTTTTGGTGGAATAAAAAAAAAAAACCTATGGAAGACCATTATCACTTTTTTCACATCATGCGAAGGATTATTATTATTTTTATTATTTTTTTAAAAACATGCCACTGATCTTTCTGTAATTAATAATTGAATGAAATGAAATTTAAGTCTGCTGCTTAAAATGTACCGCTTTCTAACAGGAAGTAGATAGCTACGGTAGTGTGCAAGTGAAATTTGCCTGTTCTACATGCAAATGAGGTTTGTGTAGCCAAATAGGGATTGGGAAATCATTGCATTGTCTAATATTGTAATATTATTACTATTAATATTATTGTAATAAATATTATTTGAAGTGTTATTTTTGTTATATTTCAGAATAGAGTTTTAGTATAAATAAAGGTTGAATTGGTAAATATTGTTATATTTAGAACGACATGAATGGCAGTTATATTGTAAACAGTGTTTAAATGTTAATATGGTTTTATGTTATTGTAATTATTCTATTATCATTATTACCATCATTGCATTTAGTTAATATTAATAAACACAGAAGCACTTGTGGGGTATGTTTATATTGAGTGCCATGCGACTACATGTTGATTATTGAGTTCGTCTGTACATAATATTTTATTTTTTCTTTTTACAAATCCACATTTTACTTTTAGTTTAAATATGAATGTTTTATCTCCCTTTTCGTTCCTTTTTACAATGGTTCTTAAATGTACTTGGCAATTTTATAAACCCCTGTAATAAACTATAATGTGAAAAGCCACTACATGTGACTTTTATTTGCTGTTGTAACTCATATTGGGTGGCATAGCGGAACAGCGGGTAGTGTTAGCTTCTCATTGCTCCCGGGTTCTCTAATTTAGTTCTAAGCTTGGGTTGCGTTACTGCCTGTGTGTCCATTTAGCTTTCCTCAAACCTCCGAAAACATGCCAGTAAGATACTCTGAACTGCTGTAGCCATGAATGACTTTGTGAATATGTTTGTGCACAGTGCTCTGAAAAGTATTTCATCCGGCCTGCATTGCCCCCCAAATCAGTTACTCTGGACTTACTGTAGCCCTAAAACGTATATGGTGAGTACTGAAGATAAATGAGGAAAAATACTGATAATAGAAAATATTTTTGCACAAATATATAACATATTTACAAAATGCTGAATCTGCTCCATCAACCCAAGAATGAAGTTCCCTGCGAAGTTTTTTTTAGCATGCAACACAAGTTTTTGATTATGATTAAACACAGTTCAGTTGTCAACCACAGTTATTTGTCATTGTCCCACATTAAGCGGAGACCACAAGAACACTCTTTTGATGATCTGCGGTGAAACCTTGCCTTCAGTTAATGCTTGTTCTGTGACAAAGAAAGAAATTATAAATTATATTCTGTTGCTTCCTTTCATGTTGCGTCATATTGGTGAACCAGGGTCATCTGTGCACATGAATGTACGTTTTTCAGTATAGACTGTCTAAAGTCGAATGACATCATATTTCCTCCATAATGATCTGTTTAATCGTCACTGCAGGCACACACACACACAAACACTGACTTCCTCTCCCTTTCAAGTGGAGCGGCACAGGGAACAGCCACAGAGCACAGTTCAGCACACAACAGCCAAATCCAATAGAAGCAAGATGTGTCGACTGGCATGTCCACATCAGTGTTGGTACACAGTCTTTGGTCATTGGAAAAACACACACAGGCACAATTTGTTAAAATTCTCCTTTTTTCTTTAGCACAGAACATATTACAGGGTACATAGTTATGAAAGAATTATTCTAATACAGGCATATGTGACCAGGAATGGGGATAGTACTGTTTCTTGTGGATTATATGAATCAGTATAATTTTCTGATTAATGTAATTCCCTTATTACTTTATTAAACGTTACTGAATAATGATGAACGAATAGAGGACATAACCTAAACCACATGTTAGCTGTATAAATTTGAGACCTAGTGAATGGAATAACAGATTGATCTCCTGTGTAACTAAAGTACGACAATTATAAGTACTATAAGTGGTCAAAAAATAGGTGAGCAATTGATAATGACCTCAAGGGGCCAAGGATTGACAGGAAATAAACTGTTGGAAGCTGTGTCCTAAATCTTAGATTTTAATCAGATTAATGATGATTATATATATTTTTTAATATAATTTTGAAGAACACTTCCCAAGACTTTTTTTTGGTTCTGATTTTTGGTAAGTTTTTGGCTTTTATTTCAGAGGAATGTTTTTTGCTTGTTCAGCCACTCAGTGACTTAAGAATCATTCAGTTGTTTATCTTCGAATAGAGATGGATTGGGCCCTCCATGACCCTGTACAGGACAATACCACTTGTCCTGTACAGGGTCAAGGAGGGCCCAATCCATTGCAGAGATGAAGATGTTGAGGTTCTCTTTGGGAGTGACAGGGATAGATAGGATCAAGAATGAGTTCATCAGAGGGACGACCCATGTTAGATGTTTTGGAGATAAAGTCAGAGAGGCC
>JAOVVB010000043.1:11296640-11309632 GCA_028570985.1 Heterobranchus longifilis
AGTGAGTCAATGTTTCTTAAAGGTAATCCAGCAGGTGAGAGAAAAAAAAACAAACAAACAAAAAAAAAAAACAGCTGTGACAATATGAGCTTTGGGGTCAAGCCTGTTTTCGGCAGACAGAAATGAATGGAATGCCAGCACCAGAAAAGCTGAACAAGCCCTGACAGTCATTACCTCGCCATGACCCAGAGACATTACAGCAACGTTAAATATTACACTTTATGAATACACGTTACAATAGGATTTGTGTGAGAAAATTTCAGCTCTCTTATGTTTTTAATAAAAAAACGGTTACTTGGGGTCTAAGTCATTCATTGTGAGTTCCAACTCCAGAGCAGCGCTCTTGCACCAGCTGGATTGTGATCGCTCTGGATAAAACGTCCACTAAATTAATAAACGTTATTGACTTTTAATCATATGTGTATAGATACAGCACACTGCCAGTTAAAAAGTTTCTGATGTTTATTATACTTTATAGTAAATCACACCAGTTGTATGTATGTAGTAGTATATATAATATGGTACATATTATGGCAAGCGACCTTACAGTACAGTATATTATATTATATTATATATTTTTAAATCTGAGAAGGTCAGGAGGGGCTTTGCTTAAGGGCCCAACAGCAGCAACTTGGGATCGAACCGGGGACCTTCAGATCAGTAGTCTAACTCTTTAAACACTGCTTAGTATATACAAACATACCCTATTAGACACCTGCTAAACTTTGCTGCTAAACTTCTGCTTAGCCATTGTGCTACCCAATAAGTACCATGGCATTCACAAACGTGTTGTGGAACACACCAGAGTACTACCATGAAGTGCCAGAATTCCTACCCCAGTGCTTTATAAAGTCTGATAATGCCTTCCATGGTAATGTCTGAAGTACCACGGTAATACTACAGTACATTGTTATGTACAAAAGTTTAGAATACTAAACTATAGTACAAACTGTAGTAAAAATTATTATGGATATGGTGAAGATCTCTGCTAATATATGGAAACGTAAACCTTTTGGATGGAGTCTAATATGATATAATTTGCCATATAGAGAAATTTCTGCTTTGAGGTTTCTCAATAAAATTAAAACCCTGAATCTTTTTCTTTTCAAGACGTATATGATATAACCAACGTGATAAGAGAAAGTATTAACCAGCATCAACCATTATCAAATAAACTACTTCGTTTAACATAATCTTCGATAAAAAGTGGTGTAAAACACTTCAGCATGATTGGAAAATAATCATCCATAGGGTGGTAACATCATCACAATACCCTCTGACCGACCATTTTCCTATAGCAGCTCTCCTGAAGTGTTCTATTCCTCGTGATAATTATACACCGCTTTCGTCCCTGACCACACAAAACACTACGGAATAACAATTAAGTGAGGAAGTGAAATCTTTGTGGAACTTATTAAATGCTCGTTTACGGATCCTAGACTCGGGATGAGTGCTTTATTAAATGCCGACACGCTTAGGTGGAGGATAAATCAGCTAATCCTGTGCATAGAACACTCGAAGACAGCGCTAAGAATAAGTGTAATACATTTAATATGTGGAGTTTGTGTAAAAGATTGGTCCATTTTTTTTTTAAGTAGATTAGATTAGGTTAGATGACATTAGATTAGGTTAGATCAGATTAGATTGAAAACTCATTCAAATGAAGTAATTTGTTGATGGTTAAATATAATTCTGATGTATTATTAGGCTGGATTTTCCTATAATTTATGGTGTATTTAAAATGAGGTCATTTAAGCAAGAAAGAAGTGGCGTACACTGTTTGTGGTTGTGTAGGTAGAGTAGTAATTTTGGAAGTTACATAATAAAAGGGTCTCAATGTCAGAAACAGTACAGTTGAGTGTTGTTTATCTGTTTAGCTGGAGGTAAGTCATGCAGAAGAACCCACGGAACTTCAACATTTTACTCTGGGCCTTGTGCAAAGGTTTGCATTTCCCATGGCTTTTAAGTAGGAATAAAATTGTATTTCTTTTTTCTATTCGCCCCAAAAAATACGTATTAAAAACAACACTATACATGTGCCATGACCATGACCACTTCTATCTCTCGTAAGAAAGAGCTAAAATTGAGGTCAAACTCAGATTGCACAAGGAATGGATAAATATTACAGTTAACAGGATCAAGAGGTCATTCCGAGAATATATGAAAGGTTGTAGGAAGTCGTAAAAGCCAAATGTGGAAAGAGGATTTATTATTGGGTTTTTATGTAGAGAGCAAACCTTCACTATCTGGTCATTTTTTACGACTTATGTTCATATTTTATACTGAAGGAACCTCTGGAAAAATGAGTGCACTATATGCCTTGATGGAATTTAAATGTACAGTGGTACAGCGGCATACGAACCGCTGTACCACTGGGGTGTACCAATGGGGTGTGCGTGCATTTTCGGCTTACGAGCGAACGAACCGAGCTGAACTAAACCGAACGCTGGGTAAGTTGCATGTACGTCCGAGAGCCATTTAAAACCTGTTTGCCTCAGTGTGAAGCCAAGTGAGGCTAGTTTACATATTTTTTTGTGTTTTTTTTTTATTTTGTGCAGGATTTAGTAAATTCATTTCACCATGGGTTCTAAGAATAATAGCAAGGACAGTAGCAAGAAGAAGAGGGGTAGCTCAGGCATTGGACTACATTCCGGACAAGCCCAGGTTCAACCACCAAGTTGCCACTGTTGGGCCCTTGAGCAAGGCCCTTAACCCTCAACTGCTCAGATGTATAATGAAATTTAAAAAATGTAAGTCGCTCTGGATAAGAGCGTCTGCCAAATGCCTTAATGTAAACGTGTTTCCGTGTATGCTAATGCTAAGCTTTAGCTTTAGCATTAGCTTTAGCATCGTTAGCTGCATACTCGAAGCAATTGTAGGTGTAGGTGTTCAGCTCATCTGCCAGAGACATGTCCGAGGTATGTAATACCCGATGTTGGTGTTTTATAGTCTGTTATTGTCTTTAGTCCCTGCCACAGGTTCCTAGAGTCACTCTGTTGGAGGTTATTTCTTCTTTTAACCTTTTAACTATTTCTACAAATGACAGGTACTTCCGCTAGTCAGAAACATTAGGAGAATATTAGGTCATAGGAAATGTTGTCTTTAGCCAGGCCAATGTAAAAATTAACAACACATGTACTTATTTTTGAAAGTGTCCTGGGAATTTAGACTGAAAAGGTGGACTAGCCTTCTCCTGACCTCCAGTTCAGCAAGTCCTACTTACTATATCACTTAACATCTAAACTATCACTTTTACTTATTTAGGTTATTAGAAATTATATCTCTGTGTAAACAATTAGGTAGTAAACATGTCTGTGGTGACATGTTGCCTATTAACAGAGGTGGAAAGTAATGAAGTACTTGAGTACTTTTTTGTGCATCTGTATTTTACTTAAATATTTTCTATATGTGATATTTTTTGCATCTACTCACTACATTTTTGATGAACTTGTACTTTTACTCCTTACATTTTAAATAGAGACCCATTACTTTTTAGATGATGATCACACAAATGTGCATTTATATTCTCATATAAACATAAATGTTTACACCGTCATTCACACCATACCTTGACCTGAACTTTACAGAAATGGCAGGTCATTATGAAAGCACACATTGGTTAGCGCAATTAATTGATCATTATTTGAGCAACAGATCCTGCATACTTTGTTACAGATTCTTCTGGATCCTTTTTCAGTGAGCTAGGTAACTAGTTATCGAGTTACATACTGAGCAAAACTGTCACATGTTTGATTCGTGTTTCATGCCAATAACAATGTCATATACTGTAACAAGATCATAGTAATATTGTTTTGGCATCTCCTTTAAACTTTTTGTATTCTTTATGTTTGCAGTATGGATGGTCATGTTTATTTGCACAGTTTTTTTGTGTTTTAATTTAACATCCTAGCTTTAATTTTCTTTGTCTAAACCTTACGCATTGCTAATATCTCTGTCTTGCCATGTCTAAACCAAACAGTCAAATTATTAATGTAAACTGTGCTAAAAATGTTTTGGTATAATGAAGAACATTTTAAATTGCTGCAGAAAACAATTATTTACTTGATTTGCACATTCATATTATCAACAGCACCAACTTTAAAATACTTTAAAATAGTGTTTTTCAGTAAATTATTTGGATAGATATCCAGAAAAATCTGATAAAACACACACACACTAACGGAATCACTGCTCTCTGAAAGAGTCTATCTGGTTACTGGAATCTTCTTCCTTCTGCGTGACTTTAACAAGGAATCTCTCTAATGACACTTACTTTTCATTGCGGAAGTGTGACATTGCATTGTCTTTAAACAAATACATCTCCCACACTTCTACAGCCTTTTAAACTTTAAAAAAAAAAAAGTTATAACGGTACAGTTATTAAAGAACAGTCACACACTTGGAGACAAAATAAAAAAAAATGCTTTAAGTGTATGCACACACACGTGGTCACAATGTTATAGTAAGCAGTACATGCACGCACGGATGTTGATGCGCACAATTACCGACATCCCACAGCGCACACGAGAGAGAACCATTGGCTCAGTTGTGATCATGTGACGCTTGGCAAACAAAGCGTATACATACCACAGTACTTGCATAACTCATTTAAAAAGCTTAAATTTATTTTAAAATGTTGCTCATCTTGCAAAACACACGCAGACCAAGTTACCTGCATTCAAGGTTCCATTGTACTTGTATGTACATAAAGTACATTTTTGAGCATGTACTTTTACTTGAGTATTGAGTTTATGTTCCTCTGCCACCTCTGAATCTTGCATTGAACATGGTTGTGTATATGCAGAATTTTGTAAACACTCAGGGCAAGGATCCAAACACACAACAACAAGCCATTTTAAAATACTACTTATACTTTGAATTTTTCTGTTAATTTGCAGATTTCCTCTCAAACCAGGTCATTTCTGTACACAGAGCAGTAATCCAGAAGATCCTCTGAGAACAGCATTTATGTCCCTACTGGGTGCAGTAAACATAAATCAGTGTGTAGTAGGATGCACTCATAAGCAAGGTTACACTTTGGATTTAATAATAGCTTTCAGATTAAGTATATATAAGAAATATAGGGACTATTCCACAGTCCGAAGTTATCTCAGATCACTATTTTGTCTCATTTAAAGTACGTCATTGTAATAATGTATGCACGGTGCCACACTATCACATTAAATGTACATTAACATCAGGGCCTCCGAGTGGTGCAGTGGTAAAGTATTTGCCCTATCATCCGGAGATCGCTGGTTCGGTTCCCGGGTGATGGTGTAACCTCTCACAGCCGGAGGTCTCGAGAGAGCTAAATTGGCCGAGCTCTCTCAGCGGGGAGGGACGAGAGGTACTTCGTGCTCCCACCGGTGCGTGAGCGAGCAGTTATAAAAAAAAAAAGAGGTGGGCTGGTGTCAGGTGGTTCGGAGGAAACACGTGACAGCCCTCAGCCCTCCTGGCTCAATGGTAGTAAGTAGCCTTAATGTGGGAGCCCCCCCTAGTGACGAAAAGGAATTGGACACGACTAATTTAGGGAGAAAATCGGGAAGAGAAAAAAAATGTACATTAACATCAACTACCACACAGAGCTTTATCAGTAATCTCTCAGACTTATCAACTTTGATTGAATCACCGTCAGACCCCACAGAACTTGTTCAGGCCGCTGAATATTTAGTCAACATACTGGTATGTAGCTCCAGTTAACAGAAAAATGATTAGATCACACTCGCATTTTAAAATAGACCGCTCAAAAATTAGAACGTCATGAATGGTGTCAAACTAAATTGTTAGTATTTTAAATAGCATGGAAAGAAAACATCTTAAATTATTTAAAAAAAAAAACTCTTAGTGTTGCTAGATATCAAAATATCTCTCCACTCTTATAGAAAATAACAAAAATAACCCTAGATTTTTATTTAATACCGTAGACAAATTAACCAGAATTAAAACCACTACAGAAATCTCCACATAAATAACATGCAGTAGTGAGGACTTTTTCAATAATAAAATTGTAAACATTAGGCAAAAAATTCAGGCACTCAAACCAGACAATTTAATTGATGCAGATGATGAGCTAACTTTTCCAATAACTACCTGGACTCCATATTAACTTCAATTAACATAAACTAACATCAACTGTTATAGCTGAACTGGCTGGCACCTAACATGCAGTATAAATGCAGATCAATTCCTGCTTTCTGTTTCACCCAGTTGAGGATGGGTTCCCTGTTGAGTCTGGTTCCTCTCAAGGTTTCTTCCTATTACCATCTCGGGGAGTTTTTTCTTGCCACTGTCGCCCTCGGCTTGCTCACCAGGGACGATCTGCTCATTTTGATTCATGCACACTCACATTCCATACAAACTTAAATAATTATTTGCGACAATGACAATTGTTAAAAGCGCTATACAAATAAAATTGAATTGAATTGAATTGAATTGAATTGAAAATGTAATTGCTGACCAGAGGTGGGTAGAGTAGGCAAAAAATTTACTCAAGAAAGAGTAGCTGTACTTCAAAAATCCAAAATTACATCCAAAATATTACTCAATGAAAAAAAGTATTCGGTAAAAAAGTATTCGCTAAAAAGACTCCTCAAGTATTCTGAAGTAACTGTTTCAACCATATTGTCCTATTTTTTTTTATTTTTTAGAAATTATACAAATTATATATTATAATTACTGTATATACATGCACAGAATGTATATATACACACAGTATAGTATATATAATTATACTATATATTATATAATTATAATAATTATATATGCTTACATTGTAACATTTATTGAAACAGCTAAATGTACTGCGACATGTTTTCTTAGGTTAGAAGTCGAGTTTTTACGTGCTGAAATGTCGGTCTGTTTTGGCAGACAGATAAGTCACCGCATTATGAAGCTGTTCTTTTACAATGTGTGTAAGCGAAACATGCTTTGTATATGAGGTCAGGGGTGTTCATCCTCTTCTGTTGTAGCACTGGAGACTGATGCCTCTACTAATTTTATGTTTACATTCCTGATCAACCACGCCTGAAGATTTTTGCCCGCTATGCCGCCAGTTTGAGTGTGGTCATGTGACTACATGTGGTTATTGTTACTTCGGCTGATTGGTCAAACAGAGTCATGTGATTAGTGTTGCCGCATCTGATTGGTAAAATACAGTCATGTGGTAGATTCACCGGTTATATGTGTAGAGTAAATGGTAGGAAAAGTAATGAGACGTGTGTAGAGGAGTAAGAGAAGCGTTTCCTCTTCACAAATCTACTCAAGCAAAAGTAAAAAGTATGGTGCAGTAAAACTATTAAAAATGTCTACTACTTCATCATGGGTAGCAAGTTAGGACAAAGAGTGAATTTGAAGTTCTGAGTGAAACTAGGAAAATCTGCCACATAGACATTTGACATGATTCGTCAAGTTTATGGAGATGCTGCAGTGGGTTGTTCATGGTGTTTTAAGTGGCATGTTTCAAGAGCGAAGAACATCACTGGGGCTTCAAGAATGGAAGACCATCACTCGAGCTTCAAGAGTGGAAGAACATAACTGGAAGACAACGAAAATCCATTCGGCAATTTGTGACTGATGATCATCGGAGAACAATCCACATTGTCAATAGCTGCCAATGTCGATGTAACATTTGAAACAGTTCAGGCAATCCTCATCCACGCGCCATGTTGCTGCCAATTGTGGACTTCTGTATTGTGTGTAGAATGATGAGAGGGGAAAAATATTTTTATAAATTTTTAGGTGAGTGTGAAACATAGTAAAAAGATAAATAAATAAAACTTAAAATGGTCTGAAACCCTTCCATCAGCACTGTATCATTATTATAAACTTATAACAAGTCAGTGTTCAGTCACATGCGGAATCAAGTAAAAGGTGCCATTTTCTAAGTTGTTTAATATATCTGGATGAAGATATTTGGAAATGAAAGCTGAAATCATGGGTATCAATTTACATTTTTTTTTTTTTTACAATCTTTTAGTTGCAAAACCAAATGTCTGAATTATATACCAGAAACAAAAGAACTGACATTTCCATTACAATACTTTTGAAGAGGAATGTATAGTCCTAAATGTAGTAAACTAGTAATTTATTGAAGTCCATAATCTCTCTGCGCTCACCCCACAACTATTTTAATGAAGTGGAGACCATAACTGATTCCCATTTCTACCCCAATCCAACACCAACTACCAGTTGTGGCAGATGTTTCATTAAAAAAAATAAGTACTTCCGAAGCTTTATATCCTGTTTGCATGTTTTCAATTACCAAAAAAATAAATAAATAAATAAATAAAAGGTTGTTTGCTCATGTCCCAAGCACAGTGGATCAGCAAATATGTTGGACCTTTTCCAATCTGTTTGTTTCTCAAACTGATGCAAGATGTGCATCATTTCTCCATGTCTTCATGAAGGTCTGTGATTGTAACCAAGTCTATGCATTGAGACTCTTGTTGCATTGTACAGTAGGGTTTGCCATATCTGTCTAAGTGTATAAAGTGAATGTCTCTCTTATACTTTATATTGTATATCTTCTAGGTCTATACAAAAGTTTTGCATCATCAACAGTAAATCATTTGTAGACTGTAGACCACATGAAGGGAAATAAATAGAGAGGACTGAGAGAAAGAGGGAGGAGACAAAGAGAAAGTTTTATGAAGAATTCTGAGCTGATCTGTAAGTAATTTGGTGGTAGTGCTGGTTTGGTTTATTCATGTCTCTCCGAGCCCTGAGGGGGTTTACATCCAGTCAAGCCACTGTGAGGCAGAGCCGAGAGGAGGGATTTCTCAGAACTGAGAAGCGACTAGGGACTAGGGGAGCAAGATGCAAGGGAGGGGTAAAGTGAGAGTGAGAGAGAGAGAGAGAGAGATAGATTGAGAAATAATACATACATTTGTATCAGTATATCTGTATACATGGGCTTCTGGATTACAGTCAATAATACTTCATCGACACTTCAGGAAACATAAACAACAATTTTTCCTCTCCCACTGCTGTTGACTGATGATTGATGAGCTTGGAACCTGTGTTATTCCTCACACTTTGTAATATAAAATAAGCAATTATGTTGAAATAAAATTATTGTCAAATGCTACTAAAATTAATACCAGACATAGAGAAGTGAAGGAAAGGAAAAAGAAGTAAGGAGCAAAACATTATTTTCTGATTTTGTTTACTTAGATAGCACCTGGAAAACATGACCACTTTCCCAATATTTTTAATTTCATATGAATATAAATAAACAACATATGGTGCTCAGATTCTTTTTTTTTGTTCCATGCTACATTGCAGTGGAAACTGGTGGTTATTAAAATATTTTATGAAACTAGTTGAATAGTATGAAACCTCTCCCCCCTCTCTCTTTCTCTCTCTCTCTACGTATATATTATATATTTTTTATAATAAATCTGCAAAAATGTCAACAATTCTGTGTTTTCTGTCAATATTGGGTACTGTATGTACATTAATGAGGAAAAAAATTAACTTAAGTGATTTTAGCAAATGGCTGCAATATAACAAAGAGTTTAAGGAGAAAAATTTAAGGAGGTCTGAATACTTTCCGTACCCACTGTATATAACATCAACAATGGTAGTTATTGACAATGGGGATTGTTTCCCGATGATCAGTCATAAGTTGCCGAATGGATTTTCACTATATATATATATATATATACACACACACACACACACACACACATACACAAACCGTATGACATGCGGTTATATTCCTAAATATACATAATGCACTTGGGTTATACTTGCTGATATAGAGTATATGCAGGCGGTAATTTGGCCTGGTACTGTCGTAGTGTTTTTGATAGCATTGTTAAGATTTTCATAGTAGTCAGTTAGCATTTCACTGTAGCTAAAATGTAAGTTTTTCATTATCCCACTGTTTTTTAGCATCCACACTAAACAGCTAATCAGATCTGTGTGAATGCATTTGCATCAACTTCAGTCACTTGTCTGTCAGTAAATAAATGGAGGAAGAACAATAGGTCAGGAACTGACATGTATAATAACAATGTAAACAGTGCTGATATTCTGATGATTTATTTAATAAAGGTTTAAAATAAAATGTTAAATCTTGATATAAAATTTAGCAAGCACTTTATTTTTATTATTTGGCTTGGTGGTTTTATCTGTGGCACCCATTAGTATGGCAGATGTTTTGATTTTACACTGCCATAACGCTATATTAGAGGCTTCAAATGGCTTTTTCTTTTAAAGAGAGTAGATTTAAACATTTGATGTGCTGTTACCAAATCCAAAACAGTCACCTTCACTTTTCTCTAACACAATGGGTAATGTCAAAATGCCTGAACATATTATGGCAGTAAATGTATAGACTGCCCTCCTTTAGTATTGCTGTAATTTGTTAATTATAATTTGTGCATTAGATTTTATTCACATCATCAATTCATATGATGTCTCATTATACATACGCATGCCAGAATCTTACTGTGTCTATTCTAGTAACAGCTTAACTATCCAACTATCAGTAACCTCTTCAGCATTTGCAAATTCTCCAAAACTTCTGTATGGTTAAACTGAACACATGGTCTGTGGTTAGGGTTAGGTTTGCTGTATTTTTGACTAAAAGCTTCTTCATCCTTTCATTTTCATCTAAAAACCATTAATCATATGTTGAGCAATGAGAAAATAATTATAGTCATGGTTAAATTTCATCCTGGTTTATGTGGTACAGGATTCAAACAAACATGTCAAACACTCATTCCTGATTCATGAGCACAAATGTAAAGGGTAGAGATTAAATGTGATAATGTTAATAATAGACCCAGATGTGAGATTAGATGATTAATTGCTGTGACAAGGTGTTAAAAAGCTTTTAATTCCTGAGATCTATGCCGTCACTTAACAGCTGTAATTATTTAGGAGGACCTCAAGAAACAAAAAATGATTTAATCGTTACATCACTGACATTTAATAAAGACTTTAAACATTATGGTTGTAGGGTACAAAAATATAAATTGACATTCCCCATGATGACAGGTGATTATAAGGACTAGGCTTTGTCTCGCCTTAATGACGTAATCAATGATGCTGATGACAACACTGACCTCTGATGTCATGGCTGCAATGGCTTAGATGCTTACAGATTCATGATTATATTGCATAGCCTCCCAGGCACACAGAGTCAGAAAGTATGAAATAAAGAACAGTGGGGGAAAACAACCAGGAAACAAAAGCAAAGCAAAGAAAGTGTGTGGGTCAGGTGTTCTTGAAAGGTAGCGGAAAACTTCCTGGCCCAGAGAGACGTTCAGTTAAAGGTTGGGAAATATGGTGGTGGGGTCAGGGATGGGCTGTGGACTCAGGTCAGCGGAATCAGACTGACCCCAAACACACTCAATTACTCGTATTACCACGAACATTGACTCCCTCTGACTGCCTGCTCTCACTTTACCTCTTGCCAACTTCATGCCTCTCCCTTAACCTAGTTAAAAAAAAAAAAAACATTTTAGGTCTCAGGGGTTTCCTCTGTATAGTGCTTTAACACTGAGACTATTTAAAAACTTTTTTTCTGCCACATTTTTGGAATCATGCAGATGGACAAAGTTGAGGGCAATAATAATAGCAATAAGAATCATTTTATATAAGAGTTTGATCTTGAAATGCTTTAAATAAAAACAAAGGTGATTAAAACAAAGTATTTATGCTGTGAATTTAAATAGGTGTGAGATTTTTTTCATGGTCTTTAAAAAATTATACATCTTTTATTCACAGACATACAGCACAAACCTGAACAACCAACACACACAATTTTCTTTGTCTCCTTTTATGCTGAATAAAACCAGCAAGCCAAATAATGCTAAAGCGCTCTCTAAATTAAATAACAAGATTTAATGTTAAACTCTTACTTAATAAATCAAAACATTGTTCAAGCAGAATATCAGCACTGTTTACATTCTGCTATTATACATATCAGTTCCTGATTTATTGTACTTCCTCCATTTGTGCTGGCAGACTGACAGACAAGTGACTGAAGTCGATGCAAATGCATTCACACTGATCTGATTAGCTGTTTAGTGTGCATGGTAAAAAAACACTCACTCATCTCATCTTCTATACTGTATCCTGTATTCAGGGTCGTGGAGACCTGGAGCCTATCCCAGGAGGCTTAGGGCACGAGGCAGTGTACACCCTGGACAGGGTGCCAATCCATCGCAGGGCACACACACATACACACACTCACACACTCATTCACACACTATGGGCAATTTGGGGACGCCAATTAGCCTAACCTGCATATCTTTGGACTGGGGGAGGAAACCGGAGTACCCGGAGGAAACCCACTGCTAAAAAACAGTGGGATAATAAAACTAAACTGGAAAACTTAAATTTTAGCTTCAGTGAAATGCTAACTGATTGCTATGAGAATCTTAACAATGCTAAAAAAACAACAACATTACGACAGCACCAGGCCAAATTATCCCCGCATGTACTCTACATCAGCAAGTATAACCCAAGTGCATTATTTATATTCAAGAACATAACCGCATGTCATACTGTGTAGGTCCATGTGTGATGAAATAATGTGATTTAAAAAAAATATATATATACAACACATATATACATATATACACTGCATTGCACTGCATTTGCAAAACCTATCAAGCACCATGATGAAAGTGGCTCTCATGAAAGCCAGCTCCTCTATGGCCCATTTGATGGAAAGAGCCTCTCAGTCAAGCATTTGTGCTGCTGGCATGAGTGATGGGTGACAAAATAAGTGACAAAATGATTAATGTAGTTAATAAGCCTACATTTGAATCTAACCATAATTTTTAAGTTATTAAAAAGAAATGTAAAAATTTTGTTGTAAAAGTTTGTTGTAAAAATCAACAAACAAAAACAGTGTTCCTCGTGGGTACCAGCCAAATGTCTTATTATGTATGCTCACAGACACAGACACACACACACACACAGACACACACACACACACACACACACACACACACACACACACACACACACACACA
>JAOVVB010000043.1:11309732-11321815 GCA_028570985.1 Heterobranchus longifilis
CACACACACACACACATACACACACACACACACACACACACACATACACACACACAGAGGAGATCAATGTGTTTAACCTGACAAGCAGTGTGGGATTAAGTAAACCCACTGTTAACCCCCACCAGGGGCAGATCAATCCTATTCCCACCTTCCCTAGCCCGGGATGCACCTTTAGTTCATCTATACATCTACACTGCTTTCACACCTTCATCTGACCCTGTTTCAATGGAGAAGGGTTAAGAGTCCAGGTCCAGATCCTGTAGATGAGCTTTGGGTACTGGTATTTTCCAACACCTTGGCCTCAAGCCCAGCATTGTCTTACAGAACTTCCTGAGCAAGGCATACATGCAAGTCCCATATGCTAACAATGAACAATAAAAAAATCCTGTGGTTATCATTAAATAGGCATATGGCTATATGCAAAACACACACGTGTGCACACAGATACACACACACACACACACACACATATACACAAACATGTGGTGAGGAGTAAAACTGGATGAGCTGTAGTGGAGTGTGCTAATATGGTTCACTGCAATCTGCTGACGTGAATTTCCGATTTTGAACTTTGTTTCACAGGGAAGGAACATAAAGAATTATGACTAAAAACCACCCTCCTGCACATGGCAGCTGCTATTTTCTTTTTGCGTAAAGATTTCGCTGTAATGTCTTCACTTTGCCTGTAGGAGAAGTATCAAGTAGATGTATAAGAATGCAGTTGGATCATACAGTATATTCATATAACCTTTGCGGATAAATTACTGACCAGGAAGAATGCGTTCTCCTCATCATATTTTCTTTTCCCCACTGGTTAGTAAAAGGGGAACTTGTTCTGTTGCTCACATTGTGTTTATTGATGCTGTTAATAGCAAAGGGAGAGAAAGTGTGATCTGGCGCAACATCTGAACTTTGCAACCAGAGAGAAAGTATTAAGGTAATTCTCTCAACTTTGACCTTTCTCGACCTTTTGTCAGCTTTTTGACACCACTTATGGTGCCTCGGGTAAGTTTGTTTTTCTGCCCTCCTTTCAACCTCTCCTCCTCTGCCCTTTCTCTTTCACTCTCTGCTTCTCAGGCCAAATGGGCCTCTGCTTTCACTCTTTCACCTTTGTTTACATTCCCTCTGTTTTTCTTTTCAACAGGAAAACAATAATAATGTTCAGACAGCACATGCATATGTGTATGTCTCTTTGTGTGTGTGTGTGTGTGTGTGTGTGAACAAGTGCCAAACCTCAAACACACTCTGTATAAATGTAGGGGTGTTGCATACCCTTGCGACCTTCCTGAACCCTAAACATGGTAAGCAAGAGCCATAATGGAGTCCAGTTGTGGCATGCCACTTGTTTGGTTCTTCCACTAAAATATTTACCTCAGTACATTCAAGAAACTCAGTCTCTCGTTTTGTCAATGTGGTGCAGATTGTTAAACCCATCTAACGGAGAAGCCGTCATACCGAAAGATGGAAATGTCACTACTTTAAGTTAGGCTTCAGAATTTAGCCTTACTGACTTGGTATCAAAGACGGACCTCAAATAGTGAAAACAAGCACCAGTTTTGGCAGTTTAAATTTATTATTTTTTTTGTCAGTGCAAATTTTTAGTGCTATATTTAAAATGTATAATCCTGATGGACCACTCTGATGTTAAGCTGCTCCCGGCAAGGGGTGACCGGATGCCCTTCCTGCCACAACCCTTCCAGTTCAACCGGGCTTGGGACCGGCATTGCATCCAGTGGCTGGGGTTTGGGCACTGGCTGGGAATCGAACACCTGGGTCTTCCTCCATGGCAGGCGTAACACCTACTGTACCACTGAGGCACCAGTGCCCATGCTGGACTATGTTTACTCTTTACCCCTTTTATTCTATTTTCATGCACCATGAGGAAGGTCACTTTTATTGTACCCAGTGCATCTATAATGGCAAAAATAAGGTCAGGAGAAACATACCACTGAGCATTAAGCTAACAATATACACAGTGAGTTATAAACCATAAGGCTAGTTCACTACAAACTAATCTGAGACATATGTGAAGTGTAGGTTTTCCCCATAAACATATGGTTTGTATAAAGATTCTTTGAAATTTTAGTTCTTATTATAGATGAGAAGCTTGGTAACTATAGGGATAGCTATTTCAATCACTGCAAAAACGGAAGTGAATTCAGTAGCTATTTTCTCAGCATTTGGACATGGTGAATTAAGATGGCACTGTGGCATAGTGGTTAGCACTGTTGCCTCGCACCTTCAGCATCAAGATTTAGTTTCCTGCTTCAGGGCTGTGGGCGGAGTTTGCATGTTCTCCCCATACTTGGCTGGTTTCCTCCGTATACTCTGGTTACCTCCCACAGTCCAAAAAACAAGCAGATTAGGTTAGTTGGCATTCCCAAATTTCCCATAGTGTGTGTTTACGTGTGTGTATGTGACAGGATCATGGGCCCTCAAGGCTCACCCATACATGCAGGGAGCAAAAACCAGCTGGTCTGAAAGACATATGCTGGACACTTAGGCATGATAGAAAGGCACCACAATCAGTGCACCACAGGGACACTGACCCAGCCTTAAAACTTCCCAGATCCCAATCCAATCGATCACCCACCACAGCACAGGCTCAGAGGCCCTGCAGAGCCAGATCTCAGACCCAGAGTTGCCCCAGGGGCACAAGGAGAACCCAAAACCTAGGTGTTTTTATTTGAATGGTTTTAATACTATGGCTGAGAGGTGTATTTGGTAAGCTGACATAAACATTAGAAATAGTATTGATTTATTAAACATTATTTTGCCATAGTTGTATTTATCTGAAATACCCCAAAGAATCACCACAAATTAAGATTTTTTAAAAATCATTTTAACTGAGCAGTTAAACACTGCAGATCAAGTCAACAAGAATCTCACTGTCAATTGCATGTTCTGGTCAGAGTTAGAGTGCCAACAAGCTGTGATGGTCATTTAAGACTTCTATATTTGGGGCCAAAATTTTTTTTTAACTCCCCTGAAGAGATCCAAAGATATTTCTAAGCTGTAGAATATTATCTCTTCAGTGTAGTCTAGGTTTGACCCAAATCTATACCCAGTAAAATGCCTGATATAGTTCCCATTTTAACCAAACAGGGGCAGCCATCCCACCAACAGCTTGTCATCACAGATGAGTATTGGGATGTAGACTGACCGATAAACAGAGCTCCTGCTTCTCTACCAGGGACCACAGGGTAGTTGTAGACATACTCCTCCACCAGGTGTCAGGTCTTTCCCATCACCTAAAGGGAGCATCCCACATTTTCTAGGACAGGTCTTTGGCCTAAGAGGATTCTTTTCCTCCAATCCATTTCAAAAGCTATGCTGTGAAATAGTCAAATGCGTATAAGGGTCTACTCTAAATTGTCCCAAAAGATAATCATATCCAAGTAATGGGATTTACGTCAAGTTAACACAAACCTCCCATACTGTACCCCTCCCCAACACTGACAGGATCTCCATATTCTGAGCCATGATTAAGTCTTACACTCTTTAGAGACTCAGATTAAAAATCAGATTAAAAATATAATTAAACAGATAATTAAACACCTTATCAAAATCTACAACAACATGTTGACTATATTAACTTCCATGAGTCATCTCAATGTTGTGCAAGACTAAAGAACTTGTTCACTGTTCCACAGTCACAGTTTACCTGAGAATTCCCCTGTAATTACAACATTATTTTGGTCTCCCCTGACAAGTTTTAAATATGGAACACCATCACTATTTGGCAGTCAAACACTGTTTCTCCATGCAACACTGAAGTGGCATATTAACTATAAAACCCAGACCTTGCCCTTCAATATTTCTGGCTAAATAGTATCCATTCCTACAGCCTCGCTGGTATGATGGTTTCTAATTGCCATAGAAACCTCAGCCCCAGAAAGAGAACACATTTTTCAGGCACTGCTTCCAAACCAATGTCCACGTCATACCCACTGGATTAAGGAGTTTCTTCTGCTTTTTCCACCGCTCTGTATTTCAGTAAACCTATTGTAGTAAACCTTAGGGTTATGTTGCTGGGGGCTTAACACTTAGACTGGCTCATGTGTTTGTACCTTTGGATAGTTGGGTCTTTGATCCATAAGCAACTAATTATTCTGTATTTTATAAAAATTATTACACCATTCTAAATCAGGTATAACTAACCATAGTCAAATGAGGAAGTAAATACTGAAAAGCAAAAGGATGCTTATTTTAGAGGTTAACAATATAGTGTGCAATACTGCAAGGAGATCACAGTACTGGATCAATACACAAAAAAGAGAACATTTCAAAAATATTCTAACAAATAATGATGACCGATTCATTATACTGTTGCTTTGCATTTCTGTTCTAAATCCACTAATAGTCTGCAGTCAAAAGACAAAAAATAACAGTATTTGTATAAAGGTTCTTTGGAAAATATTGGCAATATTTTATTTTAGTCCATGTTTAATGTAGAAGTGCTCTGCTTAGTATTACAAGTTCCAATCGCTATCAGGTTTTAAGCCTCTAGAAGAGCCTTTAACTGTCTAAATTAATATGTGATAGTTATCTTCAAGATCTTTACCCAATAAAGTAAAATCAAACACAAGCCACTACTAATTTCCACTTTATTACCTATGTTTATACCTGCCTTTTTCTATACTGTATATATAAAATTGTGGCAGGCTGTCCATGATGCATGCAAGGATGTTTTTAGCTGATTTCCTTATAAGTTTGCACAACTCCTTATCAAATATTGACTTTTGATTTTGTAACTTATAACTTCTGTAAGTATTTAAAAAAATTTTTTATATAAAATTGTTTCATGTAATTACATGTCTTATTTTCAATAGAGAATGTCTTTTATGCAGCACAGTAAATAAAAATATTAAGCTATCTCAGCAAGGGATGATGATTATCTGAAATGCATTCGCAAGCTTACCCTGTCAGTATGTTAAAGTGACAAGTGCCCAGGTTTGGTAGGAAAGAACAATGTGCGTATGCTAATTAAGATGTCTACCAATGTGCCTTTTTACCTGTGTTTTAGTAAAGTTCAGCATGGAATTTTCAACTTATAGATGTAGAATGATTTACACATGATTTGCTGAAAAAAGCAATTTAGTGTGTGTATTAGTCTGCAACAATCATTTGTACTTCTAAATGTGGTTTTTTGAGATGAGTGAGGTTCTACTCCTTGAATAAATCTTGGAGGTCACACATAAAGAAAAACACTGGAGCGCTCTCCAAGGTGCTGATCTTTCTCATGTCAGCTACTATCACTACTACACACATTCATCTCTGCAACACATTTTAAAGAGTTTATATGCACAAAGTGTGCACTACTTTTATTTCGACCAAATGTCAATTATTCATATAGTCATATGCCACCAGAAATGTTTTTTTTTTTTTAACTTTATTTATTTATTTAACTTTAGGCACATTTTGATGTTTTTATTTAAAGTATCTTTTTATTTAAAGTGTGGATATGCCTTTAAATGTGTGAATATGCCTTTAAAAACTCAGCCAGCACCAGCTGTTTGTCTCTGAAGTCTCAGAGCTGTGTGTTATGACTGAGCAGTCTGCGGCAGACATCTTGAAACATGTAGGTGTAATATGGACACTTTGTTTTTAATGTTCCCTTGCACCATTTAACACAAGTGAGAATCCTGCCACCCACCCCCTTCCTCATTCTCCCTGACAGATTATTCTTCCTCTTTTTCTCCTTTTTCCTGAACCTGTTTGCACAGCTGTATGAAACCTGTGCAGTCTGCTGACACGGCCACTACTTTTTCTGAAAGTGAGAGGAAAAAAGAAAAGAGACAGAGAAAGCAACAATGAAGGGAATGAAGGCTGGAAAATACCAGATAGAATGCATGCTTGACAATTACTCCTTTGTTAGCGCTGAGGTCATGTTCGTGTTTCACAATAACAAAGATGTGATGGAGAGTGAGCATGTTTATTCTGATGTTTGGAGCAGAGGGTAGAAGTGCTTGAGTCAACCTGCACAGAAAAGAGTTTTATAAATCAGCTTACAACACTGATTTATGAGAAAAATCATGTTTATGCATGTTTCTAGCTATACACACAGGATGTGTGAATGGAGAAAATGACCTTGCCTGTTTGTTTCTACACATCAGCATAAACTACATGTATTTGTTTGCAATTACATGAGAGTGCAGAAGAAAAATGCTTCAGTACCAACACAGAAAGCCAGTGTTACTTGACACCTATGTATGATCATTATACTGCAATAATTCATTATAATTATGACATTTGTGTTTGTCCTGAAGCCATTGCCTGAGCTTTGACCGATTCCCACTTACTCTGCCCTGTGTATGTATGTGTGTGTCTGTCTATGTGTGTTTATGGCATTCACATTCATAAACGTAACAGAAACTCTTTACGGGTGTGGGTGGGCCACTTCAGTCAAACTTTACTTCCTTTCACGTTCTGCTTTCTGGCCTTGCGCTGGACATATCATAATAACAGCCTCGATTACTGTTAACTGTAATAACTGCCAGAATTTTCAGCATACCCTTAACCTCACACAAGGTTCTTGATTTGGTACCAAAAAGAAGTCACTAAGTCTGTTTTTACACACACACACACACACACACACACACACACACACACACACACACACACACACACACACACACACCTTGAAATTTACATCAGCAACTAGAAGGAAATATTTTGCCTATTTAAATATTTTTTATTATTTCAGTTTCCGTTTTGAAAATAATTTTCAGATTCAAGAATTATTGTTGTTTTCGGTTATCACACAATGATAAATGCATGTGTACACAGTCACACATGATCTTTGTGAGAACCTTTCACTGACATAATTATTAATGCTGCTATTTGATGCAATATCTACGCCTAAATCTAACCCTAACATTAATTTCAGCAACCAAAAGGACACCTTAAAACACTTTCAGCTTTTCATTTATTTTTAGATAGTGAATTTCCCACCAGATGCAAGCAATTGTCCCCAAAATGTCAAACCTTTTAGACATCCCTGCGCATGTAGGGACATTTGGATCTGATCAATGTATAAAAACTAGCAATACCAAATATTGTATTTTGGCACAGCATAGAAACTATACAGAAACTTTACCAGACATCATTTCCTCTGACACACTCAAATCTCCGTAAAGACCCTTCGCTGATTATTTCCCTGTGAACCCCAATGACTGTAAAGGATTTTTAAATTAATTTTATTAATGGAAAAAGTTTGACACTCTTTCACCCGTACCTGACCGGAGGTGAGTCACTATGTCCACCTCTGGCTGCTCCCTGTGAGAACGAGTGCCTGTGCTCTCACTCTCTCACAAATACACATATATACACACACGCTGCAGGTTTGGCATGTTTACCCATTCCATCCCAGTAAAATAATCACAGCACATAAGCATGGTAGCCGAGGGGAGAAGGGGGAGAAAACTGTGAAGTGACTGTTTGGCCTTCTAACCAAGCACACACATACGCACATATGCGTGCACACAGACACACACAAATATACTCACACAGTTACACCAGCCAGCTTCTGAGACCTGGGCCTTGTTCAAGGTCATGATTGTCTTCCTTCCAGGAAGCAGTTTTTTTCTTCTCTTCTGTTGTTTTTTTATAAGCCTGTGTTTTCAGCACAGAGGGCAAAACCTCAACATAGCTAGGCTACTACATCATACTGCTGCAGCAGAGGTTTGAAATTAGACCCCGGGTTCAAACAGCCATTACATAGAGCTGCCAGAAACTAAAGTTACTGTAAGTGAACATACAGTATGTGGTATCAATAGCATGAAGTGGCAAGTGGCTGAAAAACACAAAACAATAGTAGGGTTTTCCACAAACAAATGCTCACAAACACATATTAAAGCCAGAACCTTAGGGTCCAGTGGACTTTAACACTCATTGTGGAAGTACATCATTTTATTCAGACTATAATTCAGTAATCGTGGAATAAAACGTCTGGCAGTTAGCACTTTATAAAAACTTGTGATTTCTTCCATACATGCAGTAAATATTTTGCTGGCAGAAAGTGATATTGCGCAATTTCAATGAGAATAGATTTTGGACACAGGTGGATCCCTGGCTGGATTGTGTTTCAGCATGATGTTGGGACAGAATTATATGCTGTCCATATACGTGCATGTTTGTGTTCTGAGTACTCTTGTTCTCAGGAAGGCTTTATGAGACAGAGAAGAAGTGACTGAAGTGACTGAAACTCAATGCCTAAATGTGCTTCACATTCAGCCAGCCCACTCTGAGCCACTGCTGCTTATCCAAGTGACCTCACGCTGACTTTCTTTCTAAGGGTCATCTGGGGAAATGCTTAATGAGAGTCTAATGACTGTGTAGTCCGGACAGATGTATTGAGTAGACCTACCAGGGGAATAACTTGGAGAGCTAGTATTCCTTTCACATTGCACAAGGATTACAGTCAAGCTTGCACTTATGGATGTTACAAGTCATATTGCTGTTTTTGAAGTTAAGGTAAAATGGAAAATAATTATAGATTTTTTATAATTTCATAATGGGTCGTTGTTTTCTTATTGACATTCCAGCACTACTTTCTTCACCCTTTTATGAACAGAAATGAACAGGCTGGAGTGGAAATTATCGTGCTCCATATGTGTTTATGTATTGATGATGGAGGATTTGGGGTCAGCTCAAGTTAGTTGGCAGCTGTGGCCTTTTCAGCTGATAGAAAATGAAAATTGAGCAGGAACCCTGTAATTGCACTTTGGAAGCCTCTGGCCCTTGACAGAGTTTAGGCTGACTAAGATAAATTGCTGGAGCTCAACAGTGAAACCCACCATGAAGTCGCCCCTGGCTGCCTTTACACTGCTGCTGATAAAATAAATGGAATAATGTTACAGTGGTGAAAATTTGGTCAAGGTACATATGAACCAACATACTAAATGTATACTGATTACTTAGTTTCCTGCCCTTACTTTATTTACTTATAATATATGTTTAGCCCCTTGCCTCCTCAAGCCAATGACACATTCATAGATTTTGGTATTGAGACAAGTGCTTCCTTTGTAATACCCTAAAATTTATTTCTAAGGAAGTGAGATACATTCCTCTTCTAGCCAATGTTTGTTTTAAAGTCCCCGTTACAAACACAGATGCTCAAATACTGCAGAAACAGAAACAGAGGTGTATCCTTTATGTTTTGCACTGTTCATAGTATGTTAGGCTAGAAGACTAGAGAAACTATTAATGGTATCTGAATCATGACCACTTGCCATTTGGCAACATTGCAGAGAAGGGCAGCTCTGTCTAGATGTTTGACTATCTGCGGTCGGAAATGTGGAAAGTGGAGGCAGATGTGGAAGAGCTGGCCAGTGATGGCACGATGGGTAGAAGGAAGACAATAATAGTGAGAGACATTAGAATGGCTGACATTGCAAATGTATCTTACACACACACACACACACACACACACACACACACACACACACAGATACATACATACATACACATTGCCACTCTCCTGCCTTCACATTCATATGAACTTGAAGAATATTAAATTCTTAATACACAGGGTTTAATGTAATCTTGGCACACCCTTTGCAGCTATAACAGCATCAACTCTTCTGGAAAGGCTTTCCACAAGGTTTAGGAGTGTGTTTATGGGAATTTCGGACCATTCTTCCAAAAGCACATTTGTGAGGTCAGACACTCATGTTGGATGGGAATGCCTGGCTCACAGTCTCTGCTCTAATTCATACCAAAGGTTGAGGTCAGGGCTCTATGCAGGCCAGTCAAGATCTTTCACACCAAACTTGCTCATCCATGTCTTTATGGACATTGCTTTGTGCACTAGTGCGCAGTCAAGTTGGAAAAGGGAGGGGCCATCCCCAAACTGTTCCCACAAAGTTGGGAGCATCAAATTGTCCAAAATGTCTTGGTATAATAAAGCAGTTAGGAGTTCCCTTCACTGGAACTAAGTGACCTACTTCTGAAAAACAACCACACATCATAATCCCCCTTCACCAAATTTTACACTTGGCACAATGAAGTCTGACAAGTACCATTCTCCTGGTCACACTGGAACCCAGATACATCCATCAGATTGCCAGATGCCAGACAGAGGCGTGATTTGTAACTTCAGAGAACACATCTCCACTGATTTAGAGTCCAGTGGCAGTGCGCTTTACACCACTGCATAAGATGCTTTGTATTGCATTTGGTGATGTAAGGGATGCAGCTGCTCAGCCATGGAAACCATTTCATGAAGCCCTCTACATACCATTATTAAGCTAATCTAAAGGCCAAATGAAGTTTGAAGGTCTTTAGCTATTGTCTTGCTACAGTTGGTAAAGTTGGCAAACTCTGTGAACTATGTGTCTCAGCATGCGCTGATCCTACTCTGTGATTTTACGTGGCCTACCATATCATGGCTGAGTTGCTGTTGTTTCCAGAGGTGGAAAATAACGAATCACATTTACTCGCATTACTGCAATTGAGTAGATTTTTTGTGTACTTCTACTTTTTAAAGAAGTTTTTAAAATCTGTAATTTTACTTTTACTTAAATATTTTTTGTTTGAAGTATTGTAGTACTTTGCTACATTTTAAATCTTAGTCGCTACTGAGTAAAAAATAAATTAATGAAAGTAAAACCCTGGAAACCACTGCACTGGTTAATTAATGGGCATGGAGAACAAACACGCTAACCTCACAAGAATGATGGAGACGGACAAAACAGATGCCCGTGATGTAGACACAGCTGAAAGCGACATACCATCAAATTCTCATGAAGCAAATCTCTGGCCATATTTAAGCAACCACTTTGATTTCAAGCACAAGAAAGGCAACAGATTTATTGTGCAAAGGTGTTCCGTCCCCCATCCCACCCCCGCAGTAAACAAAAGTAACTCGGTAACTTTTACTCAGAGTAAATTTTTTACTTTTACTTGAGTAGATTTTTATAGTGGTAACTTTACTTGTACTTCAGTAAAATTTCACTGAAGTAACAGGTCTTTTTAATTGAGTACAAAATTTTATTACTCTTTTCACTTCTGGTTGTTTCTAAACGCTTCCACTTTATTATAATACCACTAACAGTTAACCATGGAATATTGAGTAGTGGGGAAATTTCACGACTGGACTTATTACACAGATGTCATCCTTTCACTGTACCATGCTTGATTTTACTGAGCTCCTGAGAGCAACCCATTCTTTCACAAATGTTTTTTAGAAGCAGTACACAGGCCTAGGTGGTTGAATTTAACCATGAAAGTGAGTGGAACACCTGAATTCAATGATTTGGATGGGTGTGTAAATACTTTTGGTAATATAGTGTACATACATACACAGATACATACATACATACAGTACATACATACACAGTAGCTATGGAAACTTTTTAAAGAACATTTTAAGTTTTCCACATTTGTTCTGTTTCGCACTTATCTTAAAAAGGTTAAAATCCTCTTTTCCCTCATCATTCTGTGCACATTTCTTCACAATTATGTGTGTCTTCACAATGGAGTGTTTTGTTAATTTATAAAAAAAAATAAAGACAATATCCCATTTCCCAAGTACAGTTAACCCTTGGATTGCGAGCATAATTCATTCAGGAAGCTTGCTTATACAGTATATCAAACCACTCATATATCAAAACGAATTTTACTACAAGAAATAATAGAAACTCAGATGATTCATTCCACAACCCAAAGATATTCATATAAAAATAATTAATAAAAAATATAAATTAAAATAAAGCAAATTATTTTGTACTTTACCTTTAAAAGGAATCATGGCTGGAGTAAGATGAAAGAAGGAGAGGGGCTTTCACATTCACACATGCGTGCACAAACAAACACACACACACACACACACACACACACACACACACACACACTCTGACGGCAAACTTCTTTAACAAGGAGCCTCTCCAATGACACTTGCTTTTGACACCTTTTGAGGATTTCATCAAAATGTGACATTGCATTGTCATTAAACAGATTTATCTCCCGTACTGCTAAAGCCTTTTTAACCTTTTTCTTCACACGGACTATTGTTGCAGTACAGTTACTTAAGAACCGTGACTACATTTAGTAAAAAAAAAAAAGCTTTATGTACGCACACA
>JAOVVB010000043.1:11326163-11339631 GCA_028570985.1 Heterobranchus longifilis
AAGAACAAGACTTCCTTCACCTTTAAAAGAAGGAATTAAAAATTTACACACAGGGATAGAGACATTCAAGGGAACTCAGGCTGAGGCAGGTTAGTAAGACATACAGTACAAAAGGAAAGTGGAGCAGGAAAGTAATGTAAAGGAGGTCTGGAACAATGAAGACAATCATAGGCTATAAGAATCACAGTCCGTTAGATGGGGTTGGATTCTCACCATCATTGTGGATAAGTCAGAGGAGCACTTACAGTAGGAGACTCCACTCCAGCAAGACAGCTGACCTAAATAGGGTTTTCCAAAAATGCTGAGGGCCTGTGCAAAGGAATTGAGTGTTGCCTTGGATAACTGAATAACAGACTAACTCACAAGGAGACCACAGTGCATCAGGCTGCAAGACTGCACCAGAGATCAAATCATCTACCACTGAGTACCACAAAGACCAAAGGGGTTGTGACTGACTTTTACTGGTCCAGTCTGTCCTGTTACTGTATTTCATTGAAGGAAATAAAATATTGCCGAGATTAGGAGCTACAAATACCTGGGGCTGCAGCTGGAAGGCAAACTAGAATGGATAGTAAACACAGACTGAGTTTTATTAACATCTGAAAATCTTTTTATGAGATTAGTATGTTTTAGCTGAAAATAATTCCTTTAAACTAAACTGTTGGATTTAGTAGCTTTTCATTTATTAAACCACCGTGTCAAAGGGTGTATTTTGCTGTGAGTATTTTTATTATGTGACTGTGTTTCAGAAAGAGCATTCTGCCTAACTTCATGGAGTTGAATATGATTCAATATGTTCAATATGATCAGTAAAGTAAAGTTGCCTCATAACAAATCAACAGTACAAATCACAGCTATGTTGAATAGTTAATGAGCATTTCCACACACCTAGTGTTAAAAAAAACTTATATGATCGTGACTACAGCCGTGTGTATCATAAGAAAACCACTTGTTAGTGAGACTAATTAAAAAACAAAAGGTTTCAGTTAGCTAGAAAACAAAGGTCATGCAGTCTGATGCGGCAAGATTTCCTCTATCCCAGAGCAATGGTTCTGTCTGAGTAAGGAGAGAAGAGCATGAAGTGATGGACCCATCATGCATAGTGCCCACTCTAAAGGTTTCTGGAGGCAGTGGTGTGATCTGGGGTTGCTTCAGTTGGTCAAGTCTCAGCTTAGCAACATTATGTGGCAATAAAATGACATCAGCTGATGACCTGAATGTACTGAATGATCAGGTTATCTCATATCAACCGAATCTTTCTTCTCTTAGGACACAAGCATGTGGCCATTTTTTGTAAGGCAACTTAACACTGACTTTTGTATATACTATGCAAGAGCCAACAGACAATGATTGCTTAGTTTCAATCTTATTTATATGGTGGGAAGAAATGCCATTTTTTCTAGGAGGAAAGAATGTTGTCAAAATCACAACTACTGTGAAAATGTTTTTCGCTCTCATTAGGTTTGCTCAAATCAATAAGCTTGTAAAAAAAAAAAAGCCTGACTCCATCCCCATGTGGATTTGCTAGACAGGATATGACTAATTTGCCTCGGTGTAGGGAAAGTCTAGATAACATTTCATCATTTTGCTGAGCACTTACAGTGTTTATTTGATTACAACTGATAAAAAAAATAGTGTAATGCTCTTACGTAGCCATGCTGAAATGGATGTTGAAAACCAAAACCTTTGATGGTTTTTGGTAAAAATAAAAAAAAAATTAAATTACAAAAGTGGTGTGCGAGTGTGGAAATGGGACAGATGCGGACCAGATTTAATGATGTTAATAATGCCAAAAAGTTTGAGTAAGGTGTAAGGGTCTATTAGCTTAGTGTGCAGTCTTTTTCTTTTTCTTTTTTTTTACAGTAAATTCCTAACTTTGATTTTACCAAATTTTGTTTGTGATTCTTAGTATAAACTCACTGAAAAGATACCAGAAGACACAAGTGTGATAAATATTACCTAGCAACCACAAGCATTGTTCAGATAAACCATTAGTGTTTGGAAGCGTAAGGAAGAGATATATAAAAAGAAAGGAAAAATAAATCAATTGTATGGGGCAAAACTAGGACCTACTCTGGTGAATTCTGTACTGATTGGTTGTGTGCTCCTGGTCCATCTGTGGCTGATTCAAGCCAATGGTCCCTCACTGTCTGACAGAGAAAAGCCTCTCGCTTTGGCGAGCCACTGTGAGCTGAAAAGTGCAGAGCTAAGCAGCACTCCTATACACAGAAATAAACCATAAATTCATCCCAACAGTATAAGAGGGGGAAAATCCTTAAAAAAAGGGAATTCAAAGTTCACATTTCACAAACCATGGTTTTTTTTTTTTCTTTCCTGGTATTTAGTATATACACTGTAGGTGCACAAATGATAATGCTGAGAATGAGAGATGAGAATAAATATCAGGAAAAAAAGTAGGCCAAACGGCTGGGGAAGTCTGGAGCAGCTCGCCTGAGAACACACTGAGACACTATTAAAATCTATTGGCTTGGCAGAAGATGCTAAGCAAGATGGAGCTGGAATCATCATCCAAGATGACAGCATTTTTCACCTGTAACATTCAACAAAAGGACGGCCAAAGGTTAGACTGTACTGAAACACATGCAGCATAAATAAACACAGCACTAAAGGCACATAAAATATTACGCCCTGGGTCAGCTGTGCTAGGAAGTAAATTAACACATGTTTCCACATGCACAGAGACCTACTCTCATTTTTTCTTCGGGTTATTGAAGTATAACAACTTAATTTATTCTAATTAATAAACACAACCATTTGATTTAATAAAAGATTATACACAAGAGTGTAAATATCTATCTCTCTACACAATCATTTTGATTTAATTTTAATTAACTCTATTAATTAAATAGAATTAATTCTATAATTTTTATATGCATAAAGTATAGAGAATATAAAAAATCCCTCTAGGATAATTTAAAAACTACAAGGTGGCCTTTGACAGAGTGGGAGAGACTTTTTTCACTGCAGCCTATGAACTTCTTGAGACCTCTTATGATATCCTATCACCCTCCATCCTGTGCACATAAGTTAGAAACAACCACCAAAACAGAAGTAAGAGCTTCGTAATGTGACACTTGTGCAACATCTGCACTCTGGAAAGTATGATGGAGAAAAAAAAGTAAAAGTGTTTGTCTTTGGGCTTTCACTAGGGGACTCTAAAATTCTGCTGCTGAATGCTTGGGTTTGTGGTAAAACTGTCGACCTGCTATTCATAGAAACCCACAATTTATCACCAACCCATCACAAGGGACTGGAGGAGTATGTGTATTTGCGTGTATAAGTACAAACGCGGTTTTAAAAGAGGTTGGGTGATTGTGCATGCTACTCATGCACTGCTGGTGAAATTCTCCAAGGGTAATTAAGATACTTGAAGAAATTATGACACTTTCTTGGATGTAAAATCAATGTTCCTATTCTGGAATGTTCATAAATTCATGCAAATGTCGAGAAGATGTTATGCAATTGCCAGGGTACAAACAGACGTTTAAACATTACCATTGGAGACAAGATTATCTCCACAAAACACACACATACACACACACAGAATATGTACTTTTAAATCAACTAATAACAAATTAGGTGTTTTACTTATAATATAAAAGATATTATTATGTAATGAATATGAATTTTCATTAGCTACACTAATAAAAACTGAATGGATGACTATGTTGAAACAAAATTGAAATCATAAAAGGGTTTATTTGCTTTATACTTAAAAAGAAATATTCACCTTTAGTAACTAGTTCATCCTGGTCAGTGTTACAAGCATCCAGTTAACTCAGTCATTACTTTTAAACAGCTAAAGAAAACCATAGAACCTGGAGGTAAAGCCCACACAAAAGAAGAACATGCAAACTCCACACACATTAAGCCAAGTTAATTACTGGGCTGGGAATCATGATGCTGTAAGATTACAAGACTAACCACTGCACCACCATGCCAACTAACGTTCATTTAGAAAAAGACAACAAAGGAATGAATCAGGATCATACAAAGACTCATGTGCACACTGATGTACTGTATGAAGATCTTTTGAAAATGCAAAGACAAAAGAACAAGCATTCAAACCAAAGTTGGACACAGATAATTTAAACGATCTGTGGCATCCCAAAAGGAGTTTACAGTGAAAAAAAATTAATAATAAGAAAAAAAAACTTGAGTTTCTAAGGGATACATTGGTCCATTTTGTGGTTTGGCAAAAAATATTGAAGAAACAGGCTAATAGTAGGCTGTAAGGAGTCTAAATCCAGTGGTAGAAGCTGCCCTTACTGAGCTTTGGCAGTGGCTCGATCATTTTTACTTACTACTTGAAATCTGATTTTGTTGTGAATTAAATTGATAAATTTTATATGTTGTGATATACTGTATATTAAAAATCTATGGTTAATATTTTTGACTGACAAAAATATGCGTCCATTTAGAAAAAACTAAACAAAACACAGTGTCATTAATGCAAAGCAACCAGATATGTACGTAAGTTAACCTTGAATGGGGAAGTGGTAATTCTAAGTTTAATACCTACAGGTACTAGTACAGGGCTCTTAGACAAGGTCCTTGTCATCAACTGTTCAGTTGTAGAAAAGGGATACTGTACATGCTGTTCTGGATAGGAATGTCTGCCAAATGCCATAAAGGTAAATGGATTAATGGGGGTCCTACATCCTATAGCATTGTCTCCAACTTAGCCCCTCATTGGCATGACAATATCTGATTGTCTGAGTGGTATATCTTAAAATGTGTCCAAATGTTGAAGGTATACTGAATGTTTTGCCAATATACAGTCAATCAAACATCTGGTTATGTATTTGCTTTTAATAGACATTGAAAATGTATGGATTTATAAAAGGTATGCTTAATGAGCAAGCAGGAGGGGACAGTGTTAAGGAAAAACTTGGCATGAGGAATAGAGATTTGAATGGAACCAGACTCAAAGGAAAACTATCCTCATACCAGAATATATGATGTTAAATCCCTTAAATATTGTGTGCTACAGTATATGATCACATGTGCTATTGTATAAACAGCAAGTTCATTTTATTTAACATAAAGTCACATTTGTTGAGGTTAGCAACTGTTTCCTGATGAAAACTTTGGTACAAATCTGTTCATGGTAGTTTCAGTTCTAAAAATATTCAAGGGATTGCAGTCACAAGCCATCACAAACCTAACAAACAAACAAACAAACAAATAAATAAATGAACAAACAAGCAAGGAAGCAAACAAACACCCCTGTTTTAAGCAAACCATATGGGATCACAGTGAGTAGTTTCCATGTGATGAGATCTCCAATGAGAAATAGGGAATCAAGGTGGAGCAGGCAGGTCCTGAGATAAAATGGGATCAAGTGATATCTCAACAGTACCATGTGTGATAAAACACAGAGAGAGAGAGACTTAAATAGCTATGATTGCTCTCCAATAGTGGGTAAGGTCATTGTATATTTTGCTCAGAGTGCAAGCAGGGGCTCTGGCAGGACCAGTAATGACAGCATAAATAAAAGGCAGAGACAGAGACAAATCAGCCATCCACTCAAACACCATTATTATGGGCGTCAACAACATCCAAACATTCCAGTTCACAGATCTGCTTCTTTCCCTAAGTAAAAAATATTCACATTAACTCCCACATAACTGTGGGAGAAAGCTCTGCCCCCTGCTGCGGCCTTCATTATATGAACAAATATCCTGCACCTTTTGACTGAAGTTGGCATGGCATATCATAGAATACCAGCAGTTTACTTGAATTTATGCAGGGATTTTTTAAATATAGTATCACAATTACATTATACATAAATACAACTTTTTGTGAATTTTATAAAAGTTATAATGAACATTGATGCATTATAATATGAGCCATACTTTAGCTAATAAACATACAGTGTACTGCACTGTAGCAGTCAAAAGTTTGGTTACAAGTTTGGATTAATTTTCTACATTCTAGAAGAATATTGGATTTTTTTTTAAAATCCTGAATTAACATACAAAATTAGGTAATTAGTTAATAACAACACCATTATCATCATCGTCAACAACAACAATAGTCAGTTGTTATTTTAAGACACAAAGGTCAGCTGTTCTGAAATATTTCTTACAAAAACAGTAGTGAAAAGTGCATTTGCAAAATCTAACTAGCATCATGATGAAACTAAACTGGCTGTCATTAAGATTATACAAGGAAAGCTAGACCAAAATCTCTGCTGCAGCAGAAAAGTTTATTTAGAGTTACCAGCTTCAAAAATCATCATTTAACAGCACCTCAGATTAGAACCAATATAAATGTTTTACAGAGCATAAGTAGCAGACACATCTCAATATCAGCTGTCAAAGGAGATTATTGCTTATTTTGAATGCCTTCAGAATTGTTTTCATATTTAATTCAAACTGTCCCCAACTACTGTACCATGCTCTAGATATTTTAAAATGGACTCAAGCATGGCATGCTGATTTGTGCCCAGGCAAAGTATGGAGTGTTCACATAATGCAATAGTAGTGGGCTTTGATGTGGAGTGTACTTGAATCTGTGCTTGATTACCTAGTGTTGAAGCACCATTCCGGACTGTATTGTACTTATGCACCTACAACCCTTACCACAATGATACTATTCACTTTACTATGACCCCCTCCCCCTGTTATTGATTGCATTGGTTATCATTATTTTGTCTCCAGTCCAGTGCATAGACGTTTTTGGGCAGATCTGTGCCCCTTTTTGGAAAATCTTCAAACAACTACTGTAAATGAGTGAGTGGGTATGTGATGGAGATACTGGCCAGTTCCATAAGGTGTTGCACATTTAAATATTTGTCTGAAATGTCACTAATAGTTAGACAACTGATAACATCCACATTACACAATATGCTTGGAAACAATGTGACATCTCACTAAGGGGTTACCCTTATTGTTTAGCTTTAAAAGAAGCATTTCCATTATTAGATACTGGTTTTTGGATCATTGGACCCACACCCACATCTGGAGATTTTTTTTATTTAAGAATGTTGGAATACCTCTGTAATCACTGCCAAAGAAATCAATGCTGAAGTAATAAATGCACAACCACAGACCCACTCCATCTGTACAAGTTACACAACACATTTCAGCAGTGGGACTCCCTTCTCTTAACAATCATAAATAATAAACATAACCGTTAATGGTTGTTCATGTTATATAACTGTGTATGGATTATTAGCCAATTACAACACAGAGGTTTGAATGGCACTCACTAAAAACGCTTCCCAGATGTACAGCTGTATACTCTTAAAAACAAAGTAAAATTTGGAACCCTTATATGCTCCGTGTAGATCCATACAACAGAGTTTTTTTTAAGTCGTCTTCCAATTTATTTGGAGCTAAAATCCTTAACTATGCAGAATCCCTAAGATTCCTCAAAATAAAACCTTTAATGAACCGCTTTCTAAATGTTTTACTAGTCAGGATGTCTGATTGCTAAGGATATCCTTAAAGTAAATCAACTCTCCACCACTTTGACCACAATTCAAATATTAATTTTGCTTTTTTTCTGGTTGGGGTCACAGTAACAATAGGTTAAGAGGATCAGGCAAGACATTTCTATTCAAAGAAACAGATTCCAGGTCCAGGTGATCCTTGGACGTAGACAAGCTAACTGTGGCACAGAATTTCCCCAGTGGGGCCTAGGCCAGCCTCAGAAGGCTGGCTCTTTGCTCTTTTCTGCCTCTATGGTCCTTGTTGGCTGTTTGGAAACAGTAGCTATTCTCCAAGACTCTCCTAGATTGCCCCTCATCATGGACTGTAAGCCTACTAACCCTGGGAACCATATTTCCAGTGCCAGTTTTCACAACGTTATTCTTTTAGTCACTCTGGGGCTCATTGATTATAAGTGAGAATTGAGACTAGGGTTGGGTACCGAAAACCGGTTCCAATATGGCTCCAGTACCTATATAACCGGTATGTACCGGACCGAAACAGAACGCAAATTTTGGTGCCTCATTTTGGTGCCACTTAAATGCCTGAACTGTCGATTGAAATATTTGTTCTCTGGGGCTATGATGACACAGTTGTAATAAGCACCAGATTCATCAACACACATGATCGCTAGTAAAATTTAAATACTGCATTCATGGGGTGTCAGAAATGATCAGAAAAATAAATTATTTCCTTAATTAGAAAAATCTTGAGAACTTCGGAAAGCTTTGATAATACAAATCCAAAACATTGTTGCAGTAATGTTACTATCCATTTTATTTTTCTAGATTAAAAGTTTATTAGATTAAAAAATTAAAAGCACAAATCATCAGGAAATGAGAGACCATCCGAGATGCGCGTGAAGGCAGCAACTAACGTTACACTCGTTCTGACGGCAGAGGGTGGTCTACCGCTAAATTAAACAACTTTCGTTAACATGCCTAAAACTAAACGGTCGCAAGTGTGGCTATATTACACAAGACAGGATTCCGACACCGCAACGTGCAGCAAATGTTTTACAGCAGTTGCGTGTAAAGGGGAAAACACGTCAAATCTAATGAAACATTTGAGAGCACACAGAATAAAGTTAAAAGCAGAGGGATGCAGCGTGTTTGACAGCTTGAGGACAACAGCTGGCACTATCGGTGTGGATGACCCAAGCCCCAGTCATACCAACCGTAGCAAAAAGGAGTCCTTTGGTTTCCTTCTTTTCGTGCATCGGTCCTTTTTTTCAGGTTGTCTAATTTCTAGTCTGATATCTGATAAACTGTTTTCTACTCTGGCCATGGGAACATGTTCTGGGCGAAAAAACCTACTGACTCACAGAGCTAATCTTGGCGAGCAGAGCCTCCTCGACTTGGCTGAAGAGAGCTTTGCTCTGAATGGCGGCAATGGCCTCAGGGTGGAGCTGTCTCATGGCCTGCCACGCTAGCCTGCAAATATCATTAGCACACACACACACAAATAATTAAAGATACATTTAACTTGGTACACTGATTGCAGTTCTCATTCTCTGCCAACAGAAAGACACAAAATTATTTTATTTCCTTCAAATTGTAAGGGTTGGAAAGAATAAGTTAATTTTTTTAAACTGAACTTACTTGGATATCACAGGGTCGTAGAGCAAAGCATACCACCGCTCCTGAATCTCCCTCAGCGTAAAGCGGCAGCTGAACTTCACTCCCAGATGAACTGAAGTGAGATCAGTAGTCTGAAAAGCAACAAACGTACAGAATATGATATGTGCACACAAAAATCATGCTTTCAAAGGAAAAAGAAAAACTAATTAACTGTGCAAAAGTCTTGAGCCAGCGCAAATTTCTACATATTGTTTGGAATTTAATAAAGAAATGAAGGTGGCTCAAGACTTTTGCACAGTGCTGTAGTAAAATGTCCTTTAAAAAGTATGCATATAAAAGAAAAGAAAGGTTTTGTTTGTACATTAGACAGAACGTGCTCTTTTAAAGATATCTTTACGTTTCAAACACTGGAGAATCATAAAAACAGTCTTCAAAAATGGTCTGTCAGTCTGTCTGATTTTGTCACAGCATCAAGCAAAGATGGCTGGCCAGAATTTAATGAAACTTTGCCAATCCATCGGTATTTGCTTTGCTTCAGTTAAATCTGCGCCACAAATGAAATCAAAACATTGAGTTGAAGGGACGTCATGAGCAGTTGCATGTTGAGCATATGCCAGATTACGTCACAGCAGCCAACGCATTTTTGGAAAAACATATTGGACAAAAACTTTTTTTCCCCTTAAGGTAGGCATGGTTATGCATGTCACTTAAGTCCCATTTACACTGCAGGTCTTGATGCCCAATTCTGATTTGTTGCCTATATCTGATTTTTTTGACCATCTGTTTACACGTTCTTTCAACTATGACCCATATCCGATTCAAGTGTTTACACTTGCCATACCATCTGAAACATCAAGCATACTTAAAGGGAGGTTCTTGCGCTACACACTAGCCAAGAGGGACGAAGGCGAAATATGCTTGACGCTAGCTCTGCGATATATGCAAAATTCGCGAAACGTCACAATGGTGTTGAAACGGAGGAGGAGGGGGAAAAAAACGCCATGATTGCAGCCTGTGCATATGCTTCATTCACCAAATACTGATTTCTTAATGTTATTTAGCCTAAGTAAGCATTAACAGAAGGCGGGAGGGCTTTTTCCTCTTCCATGTCACCTGCGATGTTATCATTCCACACGCGCTTCCACCAGAGAATAACATTACGTCATTAAACCGCGAAGAAGTCGCAGTTTTAATGACGTACAGAATACAATGCCTCAGGAAATACGATCTGTCTGATACACGACAATCACATTAGCACATATCTGATTTATATCTGATTTATTTCCACATATAAAGTAGGCCTGAAACCAATCTCGAAATTTCGGACTGCATGCGTTTTTTTCCTGTTTACATGGACATAGAACATATTCGATATGTGTCAAATATGAGCAAAAAATCTGAATTGGGTCACATTTAACTAACAGTGTAAACATAGCTAAAGTGATCTGATTGGAGGAGAGGCATTTCACGAGTGGTGATAATGGATGGTAACAGCACTGGGATTTTTAACACTACGTATCACTCTGTGTTCCAGGTGTTTTACAGTTAAAGTTTTACGGGTAAAGAAAGGTCTGTGCGGTTTGTAACTCATGAGATGCGCTGGACAAACATTTCCGATCCAAGGAGGTCCCACTTCACAACCCACAGCACTCAAAAGATCCATTGCCAACGTCTTGGTGCTAGACAACACAAAAAACCTCCAGAGGTCCTGGGGAGTCAGACACCGAGGGGCCAGAGCTGCCCTGGTGACACAAGGAGAACCCAAAACTTACAGTAGGTTGTTTTAATGTTATAGCTAAGCAGTGTACAGTATATAATTGTTTTGTTTCCACTGTTTTGACCTTTAAAGTATTTCTTTAAAGACTCCACATCGTTAACCTCAATCCATAGCTAGTTCAAGCTGAAAGCTTATATTTCCAAGTTGCCCAGCAACAGAGTTTCCACTATTGGATTAATCCACTTGAGTGTATCAAAGGAGCCTGAAATGCAAAATAAACCACACACATATTGATAGAAATATACAGTATAATGACATGTAACATTATGTAGCACATGTGTATCTCTAATATAAATATGTGCAGCAACAGTTTGATGCATAATATTAAAGCATTTTATCATGGAAAAAATACCATACACACTTATTTCCCTACTATAAATATGTTTATTAGCTGAAACATTGAAAATATAATTTATTTCTTCATGTGGTTCGTCCATATATCTAGTAGTGAAAGTGTTTACAACAGTGACATGTTTATTCCTCTACACTGAGTTAATGAAAACGCAGCCCGCTGCACATGCTATTTTATGACCGGTTTAATTTTTCCCTCTAAATTTAATTCGATGTTTGGATGGATATATGGATACAGCCAGGGCTACAGAACATCATTTAACAAGTGTATAGCAAGAAGCTTCAAGAAGCTTCATTTCACCCAGTGCTGCAAGAGACACAGTTCATTTACAGTGATGTGAATCACTCAGGTTACAGGTCATAGTAACCTGCTTATTTCACTATGTTTTAGATTGTAGAACGTACTATAGTGGACTGGATTATCGACTAGACTCCCTTCTTATTTATCATCTACACTACAGATTCAGATATGCACAAAATCGATAAAAGATTCATGAAAAACTGACCATTAGACCCACACATGGGCCTTCCACTGAATCATTGCCATAAACTTGGAAGCACACTTTACATACTTTATGATGTCTTTGTATACAGTAGAATTACATTTTCCCTCACTGGAACTACTTGGTCTAAACCTTTTCTAATATGAGACCCCTTTGACAAAAGTGAACTTCATGAATACATGGCTTGTAGAGTCCTGACCTCAACTGATCACCTTGGGGATGAACTGAATGTTTTTCAGTAATGTTTTTTTCCCCCATTTCCCATGATAAAAAGATAAAATCAGAAATGATCAATTCACAGCCACATTGTTTTTTTCTTTTTTTCCCAAATACAAAACCAAATACAAGTAGTTAAACAAGTAGTTTCAGGTTAACAAAATTTCACAAAAAAAGTGGTTAATTTAAATGTGGATAAAATAAAGAGACTAGTGACATAGACAGATAATGGATTGATGGCACATGGACACATTGCACCTATCTTTTCACCAGGAAAAAAAGTCTGTTAAAACCCAAGCGGCACAGATATGTGCCAGAAACTCAGCACAGGGCTTCAGGCTTCAAACTGTGTATTTGTGTTTTCACATATGTCAGGTTGAACAAAAGCTGTAAAACTGCTGTGTTGAAAACTCATAAATGCATATTATTATTATTTTTTGGTCATAGAAACAACTGGAAACAAACATAGAAACTCGTTATTGTGTGTATTTGTGCTATTTCTTTGCCCTAGTGTTCCTGACCCAGGGAAGTTGGTTAAAATGAACAAAAATTCAGTTCATCGTATTCCCTATTTTGTGCTAAAAAAAAAAAGGATATGTCACTTTATACTGCACAATCCTGAGCTCTATATATGTTTAGCAAAACAAATAAAGGCTAAAATGCACTGAGCTTCAAGGGCTACAGGAGAATTCCATCAGCAAGAGTGACATATCTACAGAGAAAAGTGCTGTACTAGGAAAGATCTACCTAAGAGCAAACGATTGCCACGGGACACTAATAACAGTTATTGTAAACAGCACAGGCCTGCTTCAAATTAGATTACAGGCTTTTTTCTTTCATTTTTTTTTTTTTTTAAGCATCACTTGTTTCTGTTAATGGTTTCCTGCGGCGTGCAGGAAAAATGCTTGGTGTTGTTTTTCCACCACGGAAGATAATCAATTGCCTGAACAAATCAGAGCTTTACATGGCTGCTGCCTTATAACCCCATTAGAGCTGTACATCATTATTGCACCCTTGATTATGATTATGAGGAGTGACTGTGTGTCGCAAATCATATCTACATCGCTTTCAGAGTGTGGTCGGCTATTATGCAGACGTTAAGCTGCCACTCTGCATCAGTCTTTATCGGTTATGTACTGTTTACAGAGCAGAGTTAATGCGAAGGCGATGACACGACATGTTACAACCTAACAGATCCCTCTTTGTGGTTTTGCATTGGTCATCGTTTGTTGAACCTGTTCTCCAATACTCCAGGTGGCGGTATTAAAAATGCATGAAAATTTCCACAACTACAGGAAGAAGACTGTCAGCTGCAACGTGCTGAGAGCATAAAGTATGCCAAGTTGTTGAATGTGCATAAAGAAATCATAAAACACAAGGACTATTATATTTATCAAAACAGAAAAATAGACCTAAAAATAGATATTTATAAAAAAAAGACCTTTAAGTAAATTGTAGCAAGAGTCTAGTTTCTTGTTAGCAGTTAGCTGCTAACTGCTAAGGACTAACCTAGCTTTCTTCAGCTCTTAGTTGTAAAGTTCTAACTTTTAGATTAATATACATTGTTGACTTCATGGTAAATTA
>JAOVVB010000043.1:11380809-11393239 GCA_028570985.1 Heterobranchus longifilis
TATACTTTAAGTAGTTTTGAAACCAGTACTTTTACACTTTTACTTGAGTAAAAAGCTTGAGTTGATACTTCAACTTTTAAAGAAGTCTTTTTAAACCCTAGTATCTATACTTCTACCCAAGTAATGAATGTGAATACGTTTGACACCACTGTTTATTTGAACTAAAATGTACAAATCTTTAATATACAAAAATACATATAATTGATCCTAATTATTTAACTCTCCAAAAGTTCACACTGGGTAGATCCCTTGCAGCATACTTCAGCCTGTACACACATTTATGTAGCATATGTAGAAAAATATACAGTATATATGCCAAAGTCTTGAGCCACCCATCATTTCTTCATACTTTGCTTTCAAAGAGACAGACTTTCTTGCATGATTAGTGTAGTCTTGATGAATAGTTCTCCAGACTTCCTGAATGACTTTTTGTCTGATTTTTGGCAAATGTTTGGCTTTTATTGACAGTCCTATCCCTATACCTGACCAGTTTCAGAGGAATGGTTTTGTTCGTTTGTTTGTTAAGCCACAGTGGCATATAAATCATTCAAGCATTTAAAAAAATCTTAAGAAACTTAAGAAATAGGTGCAGATAATGAGAGATAATCAGACCGGTTATTAGTATACTGCTGATGCTGAGTGCTGAGTGGTTGGAACAGACGAGAGGGGAAATGAAGTTGCTGCTGAGGTTGTTAAACAGCCAATTTTAATCTTCAGGCATTTTGTAGCCTGTCACAATAAAACATTTATCAATTCTTAAATGAATGATTAAATCAACATAATAACTCAGTATAAAAAATTAAGGGCGGCTCAAGACTTTTGACCTTTTTGTCTCAATGTCCAAAAAAAAAAAAAAAAAACATTATACAATATTGTCTAGGAGGAAAACTGTGGTGTATTTGTTCGCATGGCTGCTTCTTTTAATTAATTTTCAGTCAAAATGTGACTTACCTTTTAAGTCTGGGTCAACCTACAGTATAAGCTGACACACGGTGTGTATTTTCTCTTTCACATTCTAACCCAAAAACGATGTTTTACTTATTAGCCTATAGAAAAGCTCATTATGTCAGTGAATATGTATTATTTCTTTGTGATTATTTCTTGTATTGTTTCTTTGCTGTTCTAAAGCAGTAAACCACTTGAGCTCAGTGTTAGCTTTTCTCAATATGCTATTTAAATAAAATGTGATTTCTTACTTACTAAATTGCTGTTTTTCTTACTGTAAATGAGCAAAACTATTAAAGAAGCCAGCAAACTCCTCATTACAGTAAAAAAACATAGCTGTTCAATAAGGCATAGAGTGGTGAGGTGCTTTAAACAAACACAACCATACAAATGCAACCCACATGGAAATCAACGGATGGCTGCCAAGGACATATCTGTGATTCTACTCATCCTTCTCCGAGTTCAGCAGAAGGTTACAGCTCCATTGCACCGAACCTGGTGTGTCACTCTGTCTAAATCTTTTTCTAAAATGTAAATTGCCTTGATATGGCTTAAACAATTTTGAAATTAGGACATCAGATTGATTATGTATGTACTTTGCTGATTTTCTAGTGAACAACCAAACAATTCCCAGAATAAATTATTCCTTAAACATGGCCTTTTCAGACCATATGTCTATGACCTGTTTCTGTGTCACACGACCAGTTTAATATTTTAGATCTGACTAACTAGCCACCTGATCTATAAAAAACGACAACAAACTGAGACCACATTGATGAGCAATATATGAATCCGTATGATGTCACTTCCCCAGCGGTGAGCTGAAACTTACTGTTGTGAGAAGAGACTAAAACAATGATTTGATTCTGATCCACTTTAAGGGAATAACACCTTTTACTGTGATAAAAACAGCAAAGCCTTGGAAATAGGACAAGTGGATCTTCAGGTCAAATAAAAGATGTAATTAACCCATACCTGGGTTATAATAATGAAGTCACTACCTGAGCAAAACGTTTGTGAATGTTTATGGTCTTTATGCATACAAAAGCTATGCTGATTGCACACAGCTGTATGTTTCATCAAAACCAGATGATCGGCACCAGCTTAATAAAGATGAGGAATGTGTAAAGGACGTTAGACAGTCAGTAACATTCCTTTGCTTACTTTTGACAAGAAGGAAGTATTTGTGTATGAGGTTATTATTACTCAGATAGCCTTTTAATACTTTAATAATGTAATATTGGTATATGATGCAGAAAACTAATTTGTGGATTTATCACATAAAATACTGCACTATAGTAATGTCTTGCTGTCTGGATGTTCAGTGGATGCATAAACAAGCTGCAATTAGAGGATCTGGCTATTTTGTCTCTATTTTAGTTACACTATACGGACTTCTAGGAAAATGTACATCGATTATAGAATATCACAATTGCCCAATAAAGGTCTATCATGCTCAAGTACATTTATTTTACATTTTCTTTATTAGAATCTAAATTTACCTCTACAAAACCCCCATGAAGTATATGAACTAAACATTCAATCAGGACCCTGACACTCCTTCAACATTTAATAACTCTCATGGTAGGATACAGGTCTAGAAGTTTATAGCCTTAACTCACTGAACCCTTAACTTCCATTATAATATCACTTTCTGATGTCACCTGGGAGAGGAATAGATTCCTTTCTGCATCTAGTTCCTCTTCAGGTTTCTTTCCTTGTCAGTGTCACCTCTGACATGATCATTAGGGAATCAAATATAAATGTACATCAAGAATTCTGTAAACATACCTGTTACAATGCCCTAGCCAAAAATAAAAATAGATTGTTAAAAAAAAAGGGTTTGAGTTGAAATAATAAAAATGACCTGCGTTTGTTCTATCCTGTTTGTCATACATGAATGAAAATACTGTAGGTCAACACTCACCTCCTTACTCACACCACTTATCGTGAACAGGCTTGAAGGAGGCCTTTAGCATATTCTATTGGACTTACGGCACTAGGTGGGGTACAGCCTGGGTGGGGTGCCAATCCATCTCAGGGCACACACACACATACACACACTACAGGCAATTTGGAAATGCCATTTAGCCTCCTCTGCATGTTTTTGGACTGTGAGAGGAAACCAGAGCACAGGGAGAACTTGCAAACTCGACACATGGGAATCGTACCCTGAATCGAAAACTGAACTAAAAATCTCTCTTATGTATTGTATAAGAAGAAACATTTGAAGATTTGCCCTATAATTTTGCAACTAAAAAGTACTTTCTGAATATTATTGTTCCATAATAACTACAACAGACTGGCACCAGAGCCAGACAGGTCAAAACACTGGTCAAATCAGAGAAAAATGTAAATGTGCTGCAGTCTGAAAGGTTTTCAATAATGGACAAATATTCAATTTTAAATGATATTTTATGGGAATACATTTAAATAGATGAGACTGAGAATACTGTTGTTAATTGTAGATAATTAACTTAATGCAAAATAAATGTGCAATGTAGTTCCATTATTATTTTTTGTTTTTACCTAATAAACATAGTGACCACTTTTCCCATGTTTTATAAATTCTGGTAAGGTTACTAATTGAAATGAGTAATTTAATCTGGTTGCATTTGTGATATAGTTTGTCTCCACTGCACATGTAGAACTTATTAGAGCATTTAATGTATATCTGAAATGGTTAAATACTCAAATAAGAAAGTTGAGAACAATTAGAAAAATCTAATGACATGGGGTGAAAAGTTGCTTGCAATTTATAAATAGTTCATGTGAATTTTTCCAAAAGGTTCTCTCCTTAGATTTCTCTTCAAAGCTCTTAAAGTAGTTTTTGCAGTCATTTAATCATTTGAAGAACACACACAGGCACATGTCTCTGCGGTCCAAAATATTTTGGTCAGTGTCTTTGGCCACATGTGTGACAAATAAAACCTTCCCTATGTGTGATGGAGCCAGGTCTATCCCAGAAAGCCCCTCACTAAATTTTACAGGTGCAGTAGGACATGTAGAATGTACTGGGATAACTGTTATTTCCTGGGAACTCATAACAGTCATATTAAATGACAGTAATCCTGAAGAAAATCTTGAAACCTGGACTGTGAGACCTAGACTCACCAGACACTGTGAAATCAATTTAAGGTGATGGATGATCACAAGATAATTGCTATGTTTTTAATAGTAATGCTGTAACAGTAATGCTGTGTTGATGCCATATAGCAAAAGACTAACAAAATACTATGTTCTAGGTTGTACTGTAATTACATTAAAATTATAATGTGTTCTAATAGGAATTAGTGTTTTGATTTGTTTGACCTATAAATGCTAATGCTTCTGATAAAATCTATTTTAAGAAGAAGTTTAGGGTTTTTTTTAGTCATAAACCACAAATCTAGATTTTTTTAATATAAGAAACCAATTTCAGGTGGATATTTGATTAGGTTTATAGCTCAAATTGAAACATTTTATGAGGTTGTTAGAGCATGACCATTTATGATCGTGATTTAGCTTTTGAATTAAGGTCAAATTAAATAAATAATAATTAATAAATATAATTATCATAGTTACTGATATGTAAAACCAGACAGTCCTGAGACTAAAGCACTACAGACTACACAACACCTTTGTTGGTTGTGTGCTGACACTGAGAGCAATAAGAAAAATACACATCTAGTGCTTCTTTTACAGGTATTTTGTCAAAATTATATGGCATGCATTCAAAAAAGTGTATTTATATCTGCTTGCGTATTGTTCATCAACAAAACAAAAAAAAAGAATCAAATATACTGTGTAATGCCTTCCATTTTGTAAAGCTTTGTGACATACACAAGTGACATACTGAATTGTGCAGTCGATTCAAGGTTTGGAAGTAATTCTTCTACATGAATGCAAACTGCAGTTAAGAGCCACTAAGCAGACATAAGTATTAAATGATACACAATTACTAGCAAGCAATTACCAATGATTACACTGACCCTACCTAGAAGAACATGCCATTTCCTTTTTTCCATTATGTTCTGTGAGAATTAGCACCCACATGTTAAAATCCATCCAGGTTTCACACATGGGCACTGGGAAAAGCAACAAATTGGTATAGTTTGGGAATCATTTTGCTGGAGAAACAAAAGGTGTACACTGTGTGGAAAAGGACCTAACCGTCTACATCTGCTAACTCTTAATAGCTTGGGAATTTTGTGTGGGGTGGATCCTGTATAACTGTAGTCCATTCCCAGGGTTTGCAGAAAGACTCATGGACATGTATAAAAACCTTATACAAGGTGCCAGGAAAGCTGACCTATGACCTTATTGGAATGTGGGTCTACTGAGCTTTGTGTGAGAGCACTCTGTGTTCTGGTGCCCTTGTAGCCAAAGGGGACTGACCCAGGCCATGTGCAGTGTTAAAAGAAGGCCTCACAAATGCAAGGGCAGATCATTACTTGAACCTGGCCACTGTAATACTGTACATGACAGGAACCTGAGAGGGTTGTTTAATTCCCATGTTATGGACACCTTATTAAGCCCACTCCAGATGTGTTGCTCTGACCTCTTTAAATATCCTGTGCAGGGATGAGTTCAGATTCCTCAAACTCATTAACGCATTTTAAGGCTAAATTACACCAAACCCCCAAAACAAATTACATCTACTGTATAATTGTTAAAACTGAAACTATTGATGTCAAGCAAAATAATAGAATTCCAGTATTTACAAAAACTTTTTGACTTTTTCTTGTTCCCATTCTGTGTATTTTACTGTTTGTTCCTCTGAACTGAATTTTCTAAGAACAACAGTGTTACGTGGTGCGGTATGGAGAGCTGCACTACAAGATGCTTTAAATGATTATAAGAGCCCTGACGCAGGGCTTTAGAGGGGGTCAATGTAATAGGAGTTGTGAGAGTGCTTATGACACGCATGGGAAGATTTTTCCATTTGGAGATGGCATGGGATTATTAATTAAGAAACTTAAAGGAAACAAAAGAAAACTGAAAACACAAAATAAACAGAGCTCTGCCGTCTACGCGAGAATGGACGGGGCTCTGGAAACTAAAACAAAAACTAAAGATCCTCTTGGGGCCTATGCCCTTACCGAGGATTTATAGAGAGAGTATGTCTGTGCTTTGCACTATCAAACTAATGGTGCACGCTGGATTGATGCATGTCTTTCTTGCTTGCTTGCTTGCTTTGCCTTTGTCCCTGATACCTTACTGGTGCTACCTAATGATCACACGAAGTGGCCAAGGTATCAGGACCCTTATATAAACACGCCGCCAGGTGCGGCTCGTTTAGGCCGATTGCGGCGTTGCCTGGGAACCACGTGTCTATAAATGGCAGCGCCTTTGCCAGAACTCTGCGTGGTAGCATCCCACGGGTCTGCCCATCATTTTTGCACGGCTCTGCTCTTCGCGCGACCCACGTAGTTACAAACAGTAATCCAAATAACCACAGCCTACATTTTTTTTTAACCCTAAGCCCTTTAAAATCTAACAAATGGTGGTTGGAAATACATCAGGTCTTTGATCATGACTCAACACTCTGTTTCTAAGGCAATTCATCATCTTTAAAATACTAGAAAGTATGGCAGAATGGTTATGCCATGCCTACGTTTAGAAGAAATCAGCAGGTGAATTATTTTTCCTATACTGGTGTTGGAGGACTTTTGATAAATCTGCATTTATATCTTTGTAGAAGGAAAGATGGTCATGGAAAACTGGTTGTGTACTTTAAAACAATTGAGTGCCTGAGGCAAATAATGTATGTCCTGCTCTCCTCTATTTATGAGTGGAGCTGTATAAAGACCTCTGTCCCTTCATTCTACAGAAATACTGCAACAAAAGCAGTTGTGCACATTTTGTTTCCCTAGGCATTATGCATTATATATTTTATCCAATTGTTACCTCCTTGGCTAGATAAACATGGTGGCCACTACACATACTCACTGTACTTGATTGAAGTCACAGTGATGCTGTTCTTCTCATGTCCATTTTGGATGTTGACAGAAAATGGGCAAGATGAGGGGAAGGCAAGAGCTTGGGTCGCACTCTCTGCTCCAGGGCTAGGATGGGGGGCGTTCAAAGAGACAGGGGGTAGATGTGAAATTTGATGAGTGATCGAGTGTGGTATTTTTACTGTAACCTTTCCTTAATTTGAGAAAATGTTTTGCAAAGGGAGGAATGTTCCAAGGCTCAATACAGACTAATCAGTGTGTCTAACTAATTCAGGCTTAAGAACACAAGGCAAGACTTTTCACATCATTTTGTCAATAAAGCCACAGGGCCAGAAAAGGGGCAACAAGGTCATGAAAGTTCTTTTGCTGTTTTTCTTGATCCAATTTCTACATGTAGCTTTTACCCCCCCCCCCCCCCCCTTCCATTTCTCCCTGTGCATAGCAGTAAAATAAGTTTACTTTAATTCTTTTATCTGAGGGGAAAATGTACAATTTATATGTTCCCATACTTTAATTTTCTGGTTTCAAAACTTTTAAACTCCTAAACGAATGCCCTCATAAATGTGCAAGACTTCTCTTCTGATCCTTTGAGGCTGGAGCCATGCCTGGCTATTGTACTAAGATGCACTGTGAGCTTGGCAGTTCAACCATAATTATAGACTAGTTTAAGCTTTTACCCTGAGCTACAAAGAGCAAGGCCTGTATAACTCTTACACAGCTCCAGAGCAATCGTTTGCACAGTCTCTGGGTTCTAACTGGAAAAGCAAAGGACGCCTCTTTCCACACTTGCCAGCTAGTGCTGCTGCCCATGCTTTATTGAAGTGATGGATTATGTGGACCATGAACAATAAATCTGGCTTGATTTGTAGATATAAATCACTAACTGTCTCTCTAACTTTGTTAAACATATGGAAACTCTGGAAGTGGCTGTCTCGATTTTACTTTTTGTGCATTGAAATGTATCATTGACATGCATCTCATGCCAATCTAAGTGTTTCATGAAAACACTGCAACAGTGTTAATAATGACACTGCAATAATGTAAACAAGAAAACTATAGTAACATAAATGCAAATAGGAGAAATATAGAAAACTGGTACACGAATCCAAAATGTTTTCACACTTCAGTACTCAGGGCATATTCTGGGCTTTTGGGGGAGGGGCTCATAATCACAAGTTTGTGTCACAAACAAGAACTCCTTCCAAACCATGAATCAGTTGTACAATTTCACGTCACTTTTGTGCATGCAGACGATACGCACTAGGTCCATCCATTTGTTATTTTTAAATAGTTTTCCTTTGGTACCAATACCCAAGTGACAACAAATGGCGCTTTTCAACAAACATGTTTTTCACAATGCCATCCGTGCAAGCACCTACACCATGAAGGTTAACTAAATACGATGCTACAGTTCTATAAATATACACTATGGTCTTATAAAAATAGTATGTTCTCTCACCTCTGCTAATCATAACCATTTGCCTGCATCCTAAAACACACACCGAGAGTACATAGCTTCCATACCTGATGCAGATTGCAGCACAGATTGGTTGAAACAAACCCCTGATCATCATTTGCAAGAGATGAGGTGGTTCAGCAATGTCAACTGTTATCCTGGTGTTGACATTCAGAAGACCTGTTCAGCTGAGTAGTCACTGAACAAACACAACCCTGTTAGGTGGTAATATTTAGATGATTTTTTTCTTTCTTTCTGGGGCTCTATTGTCTCTTCTATTCAAAAAGAGGAGTATTGTACACACTTCCTGAGAGCTCCTAGTAATGTTTCGATTAGTTGAAAGTTGATCCTAAACTAGAAACTCACATTTTCATCACACATTATTACAATCAATTTTGTGTTTGATTTGATTCTGTGATCAGCCTCAAAGAAAGTTTATTTTTATTATGGAACTAATGATGCTTCGGGAGGAAGCAGCTGATGAAGCACATGGCTGAAAGACTTTGACCTGGCAGATGAGGCAGTACAACATGGCTGCACCTCAACCGTCAGGCTGTTGAAAGGAATGGGATTCTGAAGACAGAGTCTTTGACAAGCCACTAGATCACTTTCAGAAGTTGCCAAACAGAGCAGCAGCTGGGTGTAGATGAAACAGTAGGACAGCAACTGATCTACAAGAAAACCATCAGTCAGAAAAAGGGGAAAAAACAAAGGGGAATGCCTAGCCAGTGAGCCAAGGAAGCTTTTACACTTTCATCTTCTGATGTAGTATCAACTCTCGAGAATGCTGATAAGGGATTATAAGATGATGTCCTGTTCCAATTATATAATATTTTGTCCAGGGTGGTTACTATGGTATATTTTTATGACTTTTTTAGATTTAATGTCTGATGGTTTGTTTCTAGGTAGCAGTTACAGTCCTAAATTGAGTTGCTATGGTATCCTAGGTAATTGCTAGGGTATTGCTAGGTGAATGGTGTGGTATCTCAGATCGTTGTTAGGGTATAGTATTTCTGGTAGCAGGAGCATGTTGCTGGTACCAACCCGATAACTCAAAATAATAATTTACTCCTCCACCTTCTCTCCTGAGATAGTGACACAGATGAATACTAATCAGATATTGTAACACCAAGTCCTATTATCCTAACTTATCATAAAGCCTGAGCATTCTTTAGCTATGTCTGTGGCATGTGTTCATTATCTCCCAAGGAATATCTCCCTAATGGCACGAGGATCACAGTTCATAAATGTTGATGGATGGTGCTCTTAAGGCATCTTGTTTTACTTGTACATTTCTGAAATTAAACATCTCTGTGGGTATTGTATCATATTTTCTCTTCTTCCTTTGCACTGCTTGTTACAGTGTTCACTGGTCAGATGCATCATGGAGCCATCACTTGTCTGTTTTTCTCTGTGCTAAATTCTGTGCCTCAGATGTGGGAGTTCACTTATTTTTAGAGAAGACCTTTTCAGTTTCCTTTCATCTCTTTTAAACACTTATCATTCAACAATACATGGTAAACAACCTTAACACCTCCTGCATTTACACTTCTTTACCATCCATCATCTGATAACTGATTGGCTGACCGCACGGCAGGGGACAAGAGAAAAAGGAAGTGAGTCTGGTCAGGAGGGTGTTGTCACCCTGCAGAGTTCAGACACAATCTTATTAGCCTTTGACTGCTCCCTTCACAACAATTTTTTTAGATATGTGCTCTCTCTCCCTCTCTCTCTCCCTCTCTCTCTCCCTCTCTCCCTCTCTCTCTCTCTCTCTCACTCACTTCGTCTGTCATGCACATATGGATACACATACACATTTACAGTAAATAGAATGTGAAGCAAAAATTGAGATGTGTGACAGGAAAAGGAGAGAAAAAAAGATCACCATATCAACAAGAAAAGCTGCTGCAGCTGCATTCTGTAATATAAAGAAATATCAAGGAGAGAGGATTTGCTCAATACTCTATTACACTCTTATGGCATTTGTTAAACAGTATTTCCTTTCCAATCAAGCATGAAAGAGATGTTGATTTTTCTTTTTCTCTTACATACTTCTTAGATCCAATAAAAACATTGGCAGTATGACCACTCTAATTCGATACTTGATAAGTAAATGATGGACTGATGGGAATTTGAGGTTAATATTCTCTTACTTTACAAAGCACATTTTGCCAGTGCCAAAGCCTGATTTCGCTTTCAAACTGCTTATACATGTCAAATTACGTGCACAGTCAGAATAGTTCAATAATGGTAGGAGAAAACAAGGTCCATATTTGGTTGCCTTGGAACATTAGGCCCCCTGTAGGAGTTGCAGATTTGGCATGCATTTTTGGATGTCTGAGTGCTTGTTATTTAGGCCCTGAAGACTGAATGTTACTACGGATCTCAGGTGGGAAAATAGGCAGTTCTCAAGAAGTTTAAGAAGTGGGTTCAACTACATTGACTTATTTCAGTGTAAATATAGAAGAGGGAGAAAAAGTAAGTGCAAATCTCATTGTTGAGCGTTTCTCACAACTGATGAAAGACCAAAGACCAATTGTTTTCAACTTGTTGCAACATAACAGCAAGCACAATGTGGCCTGGGGAGTTGCTCAGAAAAGCTTTACCGAACACAAGAAAAGAAATATGAGGATTCCCGTAGGTGCCTGAGCATTGTAAATCTGTTTCGTACCTGGACAAGGAAAAGTAAGAAAGAACACTATCATTACTGGATGGGCTTGCTCAATCCCCACGTGGTCCAGGGGTCATGCTAAGACACAATCTCAAAGCTGTGAGCAATCTTATGGTCAGGAGCAGGTGCCAAATGGAGGAGAGGAAAGTCCATAGTACTGAAAAGATGCCACTGATTGCCATCTGACCCTCATCTCAGGTTTCGCCAGGGTTTGTGCTTTATACTATCGCATAAGGTGCTCCATTCATTTATTCCTCCCTTGTTTTCTCCATGCTCTCACTCCTAAGTGATGCTGTCTCACAAGTTTCCATCCTGAAATCTTGCTCAGTACAGGCACCAGTGGGGGTAACAGGTTTCCTTCAGGTAACCTTATCAGACAGTTGTCCTATTCACATGGAGCATCTTGTGGCCCTACCCTGAATAGAAAAGAAAGAAGAAATGGAGAATTTGGCATTCCTCTGTCTATCTCTTTTTTTTGTCTGTAAAAGGGTGTTATATTTTGAATAGGACCACCTCCAAAGTGTAGCCATCTGTGAGCTAAGTCTCTGGGGTTGAAGGAGTGAAACGGATGCAGAAGAATCTGGAAATGGTTGAGGGTCAGGTGAGTTGGTTTGGGGGATGGCAGGGCTGACAGATGAGGCCCACAGGCAGGAGTAGGGGTGGGGTGTGTGTGTTGGAGGGGGGGGTGGAGGGGGGTGCTGGGTCGAGGGCAGGTGAATTTGGGTGCAAAGTTAACAGAAAGGGCAGACATTACCTCACTTACACAGTGATAAAGAGCCAAAAGCCTGTTTTTGTGTAGGCCGAATGGAAATGACTTTGCCCTACATTCTGCTGAAAGAGCCATAGCAGTGGCTTCTATTTCACTATAACTAAAACCTACAAGATATTTAAAGGTAATCTTTGATTTTATATATAAACCACACATCAGAAGGCAGTTATGGGTTTTCATGCTGTAGCTAAAAGCATGTGGGGTGCTTGTGTTTCTCACTGGTTTGCAGTGCTTGGCAGTGATCATGCAGTCATACATCCCAGTCATTAGCACAAGTTAGTCTAAAAGCAAAGCAAGCTGTCCCACACTGGAATGTCTCGCCTATAGAGAAAAAGCCATAAAAATGACAGTGGTGAACCTTGTAACCTCAAAAACATTCTGACTAAGCGCACCCCTTTGACAATAATTCAAATATTAAATACTTACTTCTTACTAAATGATTGAATAATTAAAGGGACTGAAAGTGGGAAATAAAATGCACAATATCTTTTGTAAGTGTTTCTGGTTAAGCTCAGTGGGCAAACTTCTCGTTGGCTGCTTCAAGAAGTCATTTAACATTGCCAAGTTTTTCAATTGTTCAAATTGTTAGCCTTCAAGAATGTTCTGAAGTTACTCAAGAGCAGTTTTTTAGAAGGAGGCTATACAGTAGT
>JAOVVB010000043.1:11399495-11411995 GCA_028570985.1 Heterobranchus longifilis
AGGGGAGAGAGAGAGGGGGAGAGAGAGAGAAAGAGAGAGAGAGGGGAGAGAGAGAGGGGGAGAGAGAGAGACTCATAAAGGAAATAAAGACATTTCCGTCTAACATCATGACGTCATGCCTTAGTTTCAAGAACACGAGGGGGCAGAGGTAGCCCACCAGGTTAAGGCTGTGGGTAACTTATCAGAAGGTCGGTGGTTCAAGTCCCAGCTCCAACCCGGGCTGGAATAGGTGAAGAAAGAATTCCACCGTGCAGTGATGTACTAAATATGTGATGAATAAAGGCTTAACGTAACGAGAATAAACAGATCAGAGGATGTTTATAACACAGTTTGTGATCCAGTTTCGGTAAATGTTACAAAAGTGGTGACATTTAAGTGCACATCTGTCTCTCTGTTTGTTCCTGGAGATGAAAATATTCCCAGCTGGAAATCGGCCCAGTTCAGGATTTAAATGCCGTTTGGACTTTTATGGTCAATTTCACACAGAGTTATTAAGACGAGTGATGATCACACTGTTCACACGGTGTTCAGATTAAACACACAGACAGACAGACAGCAAGGAGAGTGGATTCGGCTTCACCTTCACTTCCTGTTTCAGGTCTCTTGTCTTTGTGCTGCGATGTGGCTGTGCAGGTCCTCTGGGGGGCGCTGTGCACAGAGGGCTGTGGTGTATTGGGTGTTCTGGTGCCTTTCTATTGGAACGGAGGGGCTGGGCTTTGGGGGAGTCTTAGGTGGTCTTGAACTTTCACCAGTTTACTGAGTATAACTGATAATCAGTGTTAATGTGCTGATATTATGAATGATCAGTGTAGATGTCTTAGTGTGTGTGTGTGTGTGTGTGTGTGTGCGTGTATATAACTAAAACTGCTCAAATATCTCCAGTCTTCAAAGAAAGAATAAAAATAAAGTATCTGGTCAAACCCAGTGTAATGAAATGTTATGAAGAGCGGAGAAACGACTCTAAGAATTTTTTGGTTTAAAAATAGACTTGACGTTAAAGTGAGCGATCTTGTGACACGTTCTTATTAATAACGAGGAAGGCAGGTGAATCACGTGACGCACGTCCGCACCGCTTCCTGATACAGATCTAAACCAAAGAAAGTTTATTGCTTCATTTATTCATTTCCTTATTTCTTTTATTAATGTGTCACTCAGAGACCAAACGAAAAGAAATAAAGTTACAGCGCGCGGTAAGTGCTGACAGAGTGTTATTTATAAATAAATAAGTATTGGCGCCCTTGCCCTGGCAGATGAAGTGGCACTTGACGCTTTGCTCACACGCTCATGACTATTTTCCACGTGCGCGGCTGACTGTAATTGAAAAGTGCAGAGGACAAATCACGGCGCTAATCACGACAGGCGTGACCTCGCTCTTTCGCTAAACTGTTTGTGCTGCGCGAATGTAAGAGGAGTAAATATGGAAATAAAACGAGTGCTGCTTGAAGAGGCGTTAGTTTTTTTGTCTCTCGAGGCAGTAACGCCAACGACTTAGCATTAGCGTTAGGTCTTTGGTATGCAAATCAGCTCGATTAGCATAAACACGGAAGCACTCACGAACGCTCATGGAAATGTAACAGGAAGTAAGAAAGAGCCGCTAGCCGATGTGCTAACTGGGTGTTCTTCTTCTTCTCCTTCCTCTTTGTTAGCATGGCTGTATGCGGTCGCGCTTGTCTCGCACCTCGCTAAAAGCTTTTGTGAGACACGTCTAATAACTACCCGCTGGTGTGACGAGACAATCGGTGTCTTAATTGCGTGGTGTGATCGTTAGGCCATGTATCTGATAATTGGAAGCGTTTGGCTGCTGCAGAGGCGTAATTTGCGGCGATATTCTCAGCGCCTCCGTCGCGCTTTCCGTTTGTTTATCACTCACGCTTTGCTAATAACAGGACTGTTTTCTGTTCTTTCACGCATATAAGTATTGATTTTACGCCTCGACTGTGACATTCCTAATTCCCGGTGCAGTGACTGCAGGAGTCTGACACAAACACAAATCCATCACAGGTGTAAACAAATAATAAATCGGTTGGCGAGGCCGCGTGCTGCCCAGGCCACGTGCCCGGAAAGCTAACGGATGCCTGGAGAAAGTGGTAGCTAATGTAATATAGCTTTATATAAAAGGTACAGCAAGCTAGCTAACCAATAAAAATCCCACACTGATGTGCTACTGTTTCAGCCCTGGCTCCGCCCCTTGTCCTGCAGTCTAGTCCATGCCTTGCTCCCCGTCTGGTCTGGAGTGTTTCCTGCTTTGTGATTATGGACTGAGCTTTAATGCAGAGCAGAGAAACGAATGTGTTTATTATTGTCAGCTTCAAATAGAAGAAAAAAAAACACCAGTCTGGAGACGAAGTCTGCTCGTCTGCTGATTCGACAGTCACAGTGTGGTCTGAATCCGTTCCGTTAGAGGAGAAGAAATAGAAAGAGTGACAAGTAGAATCTGAAGATGGTGCTTAATCTGCTTTTAGCTTCCAAACCTGCTCACAAGCCTCACAGTCAGACTCTGAATCGCACAGATAAATCTCTGAGACACTCCGCCAGGCGAGCTGGGGCAGATATCTGAAGGTAATGCTCGGAAAAAGAGCTTCAGAGAAGCTAATCCCGGGGAAAGGTCAACGTGGAGACAGAGATCAGTGGAAACTCTCGAGCCATCGCTTTAAAAGCAATCCTGACACACTGAGAAACTAATCGAGGACTGAACACAGAACAGGTGAACACGGGCAGGTAAACAAGTCAGAGCCGTTGACACGTCTCACAGTGAAGACTCTCGCCAGACTGAAAACATCCTTAAAATCCAAAGAGGAACGTCACTAGAGCCCTCTGTCCCACGGCAGAAAGGTGAGACATGTGACCATGGGGGAGCTCCATGCTTAAGATGTTGCACTACGGATCAGAAGGTCATGGGTTCAAACTCCAGCACCACTGGGGTACTTGAGCGAGTTCCTAGGGTTAACCCTAACCCTAACCACACTCAGATGTTTAAAACTCAAGCAACACAGATCAGCACCGGCAACACGCCATCGGTCAATGATGAGTCACAAAAGATATATACTGTATATATGTGTGTGTGTGTGTGTGTTTGTTTATATGGAAGTCCTGCCGGTGTGTGTTAAGGCAGAGACTTTAAAGATCCATAGAAACATGTGAAAGTGTGTATCTGTGCTATTGCTTTGTCTATGTGACACATTTTTAAATCTTTTGCTCAGTCATGTTTGTATAGTTGTTTAAAATGAAATAAAATTCAGTTGATGATTTTGTCTATTTTGTGCTGAAATAAAGGATCCGTCACTCTGTACTGTACAATCATGAGCCCTGTATATATTTATAAAAAATAAAAACAAAACATCAAAACAAGTAATGGCTAAATGCTCTGAATGTAAGAGACTCTGGGTCGAAGGCGTCAGAAAATGACACGAGTGTTTTATTCTTTCATTCCTCTACACCAATGGGCAACTTTATCATTTATTAAATATTTATTTCAAGATATAAACTTATTGTTGTTTTCTTGCTAGCCAATAACCTTTTAATTAATCTTTTAATTAACAATATACAGTAGCTAATTTATGCAATATTTAATGTAATTAAAAACATATTTAATTTGCTGTTTTAATTTAATGTTGAAACTCATATTTACCTTCATACCCCTGAGACTGGCTCAGTAAATGATTATATACATTATAGTTTTAATTAATTAAGAGCCCGAGTCTCAGGAGGATCATCACGTTGTGTTAATCAGTGTGTTTATGAGCCGCGGTATCTGACCTTCCCCTCGTCATGGCTGTGACACGCCGACCTTCTGCACTGAGGGTGAATGGAGGTTCTGCTCTGGCGTGGCGTGACATCAGAGAGAGCGAGAGCTTTACACCAGTGTGACGCAGAACAACCTGGACAGGAGTGATTTATGAACAAGTGTCTGGAGAATAAAGGGGTGAGGTTCCAGTCCCAGTTCTCCACATCTCACATCTTCTCTGTCTCTGAAGCGTTGCTTTGTTCCGGAAACGTTTGCGTCTGTGCTGCGTCCACGTGTCTGCCCCGTGGTCTCTGATCCTCTCTGCTGCTTGTCGTCAGGTAGAAGGTAGAGCTCCTCCTCCTCCTCCTCCTCCCCCACCTTCCTCCTCCTCGAGCTTCCTGTTCCATCATTACTGCAGCGTCGTTACCCGACACTAATGAGATCAAAACACCTCTCCATTATCACTCACACACTCAACCAATCACTGCTCTCATCTCCAGCCATGCATGAGTGTGTGTGTGTGTGTGTGTGTGTGTGTGTGTGTCGCTGGCCCGAGAGCAGGTCAGTTTACAGTAACATGATGATTCATTTACAGGATTAGTGTGTTTACACACTCGCTCAGCGGCACCGCAGCGCCCCGAACGCCGATCTGTCTGAAACGTTAGCTCGCTAATTTAGCAGGATAAGCTAATGTTAGCTCGCTGATCAACTTTCCCATTTTTTATTTCAAGAATATTTCTTGCCTCTTGGCTTTATATTTAGCTTTCAGACTCATTCAGCATGATGAGGCCCGCTCATGAATATTAATGAGCACTACGCTATACGTTTATGTTAGAAATAACCGTTTTTTTATTCCATGTCAAATTCAAATTCTAATTTTAATCGTCACATACACAGTCATACTCAGCACGATATGAAGTGAAATGCTTAGACGACTGCTGATTCAAAACGACAGCTGTTTCAAAAAGAAAGTTTTAGTATAAAATAAGAGAAATAAGAGAATTTTACAAATTAGAAATATAAAGAAATATGGAAAAGACTAACAAATAAAATTTACGTTATGCACAAATAATAAAATAATGAAAATAAAATAGTAGAATAAAAATATAAAGAATAAAACTATAAAAGGAAAAAAAAGAAGAAGAGTTGAGGTGGAATGTAGAACCGTGTCCAGTTATGGGGAAGGTGATTCAGGTGCAGAATGGGTGCAAGGTTACAGGTCAGAGGTCACAGGTCTCTGATGTGCAAAATGTGCCATATGAGCAATGTGGTGGGAAGAGGGATTGTTTGTGTTTGATTATTTGTTTGTATTATTATTAATTTATGCATAGTTAAAATTATTACCTTCCTCAGCGAGTTCTGTTTTAATTAGAGGATTTAATTAACAATTACTAAGTTCTAATCAAACAAAAATTAAGGAGTTTTTATACGGTGTAACATGGAGCTGTTATCATACTGTAGTGTATCGAATCTGAGGTCAGAAAACAGCAAAAAGTTCTAAAAATATCAGAGATTTAGTCCTGTGTAGCAAAATGATGTCAGTTTGATCACATGAATAGAAATTTTCAGCATTTTATCGTTGGAATAAAGATGAAGAAGAAGAGTGTGGGGATTAAAGTAGTATTAGTCTGTAACAGCGGTTCGTATCTAAAGCTTGGCTACACGAGGCTGATCCGTGAGCCGCTTTCATGTAAAAGCTCGAAAACACAGAAATAACCCCCCCATGGCTCGGTGCCACGTCACCGCGTGTGGAGGATTATCACGCGTAACCCCGCGTTTGTACACTTATCACGCGTAACCCCGCGTTTGTACACTTATCACGCGTAACCCCGCGTTTGTACACTTATCACGCGTAATCCCGCGTTTGTACACTTATCAAGCGTAATCCCGCGTTTGTACACTCATCACGCGTAACCCCGCGTTTGTACACTTTTTGTTTCTGTTGAATCCTCAGACGTCCTGACTGTGGAGTGATACAGCCTCTGTCCGGGTCCTCCAGGACTGACTGGTGCTGCAGGTTATTTTTAGCCACAGAAGCGATAAAGGAAGCCTTTGTGCTGCGGCTGAGCCTCTGATGGACTCGACCCGGTGACATTTAAGGGTGTTAGAACCGTGCAAAATGGCCGCCGTGCATCAGAGAGAGAGAGAGAGAGAGAGAGGGAGGGAGAGAGAGACGCAGCAGAAGAACCGGAGTTATGGAAGCGCGCTGCAGACTTTGGAGTCGGAGTGATTCTCCTAAGTCGGTCCTCTGCTCGTGATCCGGGCCGTAAAGGCTAAAGTTGTAAAAGTGTTGGGCGACGGCGGTGTGAGTGATGTGACATTTACACGAGCTTAGCATCAACGAAGCCGATGCATATTCTGTCAGCTGACCTTTCAGACAGAACGCAATTTAATAAATATTTTTAAAAATACAATCTGCATGTACTTTCACTGTCAGCGCACAGACACAGAGATGTTAGAGTGCGGAAGTGACATCACGCTCACAGAGTTTATAGAACATGATATATGATACGTAACGTCCGGTATATATTTATTTATAGACCGAGTTTGGCTGTAAAAGTGTAACAATGCTGGGAACTGATGGAGAATGTTTCTGTGTGTGATTTCTTCGGGTCGTGAGTCTGTTGAAAAGTAAAAATACTTATTTTAAATGTTATGTTGAAATTGTTTTGTTTATTTCTGCGTGAATCGTGTGTGATTTGACAAAACGCTACAATTCCGCCTCCCGCGGGTTTCATCACGACGGATAAATCAGCCTGCAGTTTGTGTGTGTGTGTGAAATTAAACACACAGTTTAGTATCAATAATCAATAGGTTGATGTAGTTCAAGTAAAAAAAAATATCTCAAACTGTTATTTTGTGTCAGAAAGCAGCGGCAGGAGAATAAGATCAAAGAGAGAAACGAGTTTCACACAAAAGCGTTTTGATTAAACAGATTGTTGAAATTCATCAGAAACATTATAAACAGTTATTACAAAAAAACATCCAAATCACATAATGTCAGGTTTCACAGAACAAATGTTGGCCTGTAAGCCACACACACACACACACACACACACACACACACACACTGGCGGTACCCGAGTGTAAACCTCCTCCTCTCTGCTTAAATCTTCTCCAAAAACCCCTTTAAACAGTTACACCAGCCTGCTGTACTTTCACCTCCCTGATCACATGACAGAAAGAAGCCATGCGATTGGCTCGTCTGGACGTTTCTCAGCGACGTGTCCTGCCACGATGGGTCTCTTAAATGTCTTTTCCCCATTTTATCCACTTCTTTTGAAGGTGTTTGTGATTTTGCTCACTGAAATCTGAATAAATATGAAGCTCTGAGTGTAAGTGATGAACCGAACACACTCACACTCCACTGTGGATCAGCGTGCTAACTGACGGTCCACCGCGTGCACATTAAACGCTAATGCTAGCAGAGAGTCGTCCACCCTGTCACGGTCCAGCGTGTCCTCAGTCCTCCCGTGACACCCTGGACATGTGCCGAGTTTCTGACACATTTGGAATTGAGTTTATTATCAACAGACTTGCAGTGATATTTTTGTTTATCTTAGTGTGTGTTCACATCACACACACACACACACACACACACACACACACACAAAGGTTCTGCTGACTTGATGTGTTTATCATGTGGTGTTGATCAGGTTGTTGTGGAGCGGAGTGTGTGTGTGTGTGTGTGTGTGTGTGTGTGTGTGTGTGTGTGTGTGCATGCTATGCGTGAGTGTGGCTGTAGGAGTCTGTGTGTGCCGTCATGCTTAGTTTGAGTACACATAGGCCAACAAGAGAAGGCAGGATTATCCATTAAACCTCAATATCTGCTTTTCTGTCCTGGTGTAAATGCATATGTACTGTATATATACATATTAAATCAGATACTGTTTGAACAGGATTAAAATGTAAATAGTAATATAAGGGGTAATGAATGGATTTAATATGCTTAACACAGCAGCATCGTAGCTGACTAAACCTTTCATAATGTGTATGCAGTACTTGATCTTGATGCATGTTTCCTCTATCCAATAAACTTCAGTTTATTTTGGTTTTTAAACATTTGACACAAACCGATAAAGCGTGCATATGGGGTGAATGCTTTCTGTGTGTGTTGGAGAAGAGGCCATGTACTTGGTGGGATTGGGAAGGGTCAATACAATTTACGAATGAAATTTCATTGGCCTTCATGTATATTTTTCGAAGAAAATTTGCCATGAAAAAAATCCATTGTTACTTATATATATTTATACTGTATTAGTGAGCTTATATTTATTTTAAGTGTAAATATTCCAATATTTACAAAGGGCACTTTCTCATCTAGTAGTCAATTCGTCTTGTTCAAATTGAAGTGAAATTGATACTTGGTTTGCTTTCTATTTGGCACAATTTTGGTTTCTTGCTGTACAAATTTCAAAGAAAGAAAGAAAAAAAAAAAGCACTGGTGGAGGAGGAAATGAGCAGAGCTGGAAACCTGTGTAAAAGTCTTTCAGTTACTGGTTAGAAATATGGCAATAAAGAAGATAAACAAATCTTTTGCAAGCATGCGTAGAAATCACAGAAATCACCCGAGCACTGAGAACACACACAGCTGGTTAAATCTTACAAACTTAATCTAGCACTCATTTCGGCTCTGTCCTCTGGCACTCTTCAGCCACATACAAATGAATAAATAACCCTTAATTTATATTGGGGTCACCTTTGGCAGCTGGGTTAAAATGGTTGAGTCATGTTCTCACTGCATTAGTGTTCAAAGGGCAGAAGACTGAGAGCTCTTTTCACAGTAATAAACTGGTTGTTCTGTTCCCCCTTTAACACGATTACGGTGTTCTCACTTTCCTAAGCACACTACATCAAGCAGGTAAAAACATCAACGTTCAAATCAAATCAACTAAATACTGCATGTGTTAAAGCAGCTTCAATAAAACCTTGTGTTATCATATTCATCCATTCCCTGTTGCTTTTGCCCTCTGCATGGCTCACTGCAACACCTGGAACTGGTAGTACATAAGGCATAACTTACACTGACGACATGGTCCTTAAACTTTCATCTATTAAAACATTCACTTTAAAAAAGTTGTGATAGAAACTGATCTAGCTAGCTAGCCCTTTTTTTTTTTATAGTGGAAGGGTGGCATCCACAATAGCCCTTCTATGTTAGGACTCTCACCTTCAGACATCTTAAAATTAACAGGCACAATGCACATCTACCAGGAGTTTTCTTTTGCTTTAATGTACAGGACTCTGCAGGTAAGGATGGATCCATGTGAGGAAAAAGGCTTTAGACAACATGTGAATTAGAGCAAAAATGAAAAGGATAGCAGGGTAGACAAGCTTCAGTTCAATGCTTAGCATAGGCAAAGAGACACATGAGCATATATACAACATGAAATAATATAAGATCAGAACAAAAACACCTGAACCTGATTAGGACATGACTGGAAGATACCCATGACAAGACAGTGGGCAGAGAAAAGACTCGGTGTAAAATAAAAGCACATTCACAGTAAGAGAGAGAGCGAGAGAGAGAGAGAGAGAGAGAGAGAGAGAGAGAGAGAGAGAACACAAAGCCTCATCACATCAATAGTGTGTCATGTGTGAATGTGAAGTCTGAGTCTTTGTGTAGCTGTAATTATAATGGACAATATACACTGCTTGTCCAAAAAAGGCAAACTAATGCTAAGATTTCTTTTGACCAACTTCAGCTTTGACTACAGCACAGTGTGAAAATGATTCCTTATGCTCCCAGAGCAACTCTTTCACAATTTGACTTCTGAAATATGGCTGTGCCATCAGGAAAGAAAGACTCCATTTACTGTATGTGATACTCTGGTCATCCGATACATTCAGGTCGTCAGCTGACTTTATTGTATTGCCACATGACATGTGATCGGAGTTGAGACTCGAGCAACTGAAGCAACCCCAGATCATAACACTGCCTCCAGAGGCCCAGAGGCCTAGAATAGGATCTACCTGGACTCATCAGCACAGATCACCCTTTACTATTGCTCCAATCTTTAAACTCCCTAGCAAATCTTTCTGATTTCTTTTTCTGATTAGTCTCATTAACAAGTGGTTTTCTTGCTTCTTGATTTTTCTGTCCACATTTCTTGTACAAAGCTGATGGTTCAGCACTATCCTTATAGTGTGTTGGACAGTTCTTAACTCAATTCCAGTCATTTAAGCAATCTTTGTGTGTGTGTGTGTGTGTGTGTGCGTGTGTGTGTGTTGATGTAGGCCCTTTTGAAATGGCTCAGTTTATCCTGCTTAGCATGACAGTGGATCCTAAACATTTCCTGAGTACATCGGCTGTAATGTGGAAATGCACCCTGGATTGTCTACCTGTCAATTGTAGTGCACCATACTGTATACAGTGGAACGTTGAATTGCAATTGTGGGTAATCTTCTACCATGCTCAATCTCAGTGCGTCACTTGTAGAGTCAACATCTGTAAAGTAATGTAAAGCAAAAGCAAGTGTCTTTACAGAGGTTCCTTGTTAAAGATCCAGTTTCCAGAGTCTCTCTCTGGCAGAAAGCAGGGATTCCATTATAGTGTGTGTGTGTGTGTGTGTGTGTGTGTGTGTGTGTGTGTGTGTGTGTGTGTGGGTGTGTGTGTGTGTGTGTGTGTGTGTGTGTGTGTGTGTGCGAGTGTCATTAGAGAGGTTCCTTGTTAAAGAAGTTTTTCAGACAGAAAACACAAAAGCACACATACACATGCGGGTGAAGCTGAAGTAATATAAGAGAGGATAGGAGGAGGGAAGGAGCTACTGTGTAGGACGACTTCACACACACATGCGCGCACAAACACTCGAAAACACATGCAGTGAGCGCACAAACACACAAACGGAAACACTGCTCTGTTGGGATTCTTTTCAAAGGTAAAGTGCAGGTTAAATTGTTTTATTTTTACTTTTTTTGTATTAATTATTTTTAAATGAATGTTTTTGGGTTGTGGAACAAATCATCGGAGCTTCCGTTATTTCTTATGGGGAAATTCGCTTTGATATATGAGTGCTTTGATACATGAGTGCTTTGATATATTGTACAAGCACGCTTCCGGAACAAATTATGCTCACAATCCAAGGTTTAATTGTACACACTCTTGCACGCACATCTTTTCACGCCTAAAGGTAATTTAGAAGAAACCCAGAGTTTAGAAACCAAACAGAAATTAGAAAAACATATAAAATTCGACACTGAGAATACCCTGAGCTCAGGATCCAACCAAGACCTTTGGAGCTGTGAGGCAGCAACGCTCCCCGCTGCGCCACTGTGTCGCCCCTGAGATTAGCCATAGCAATTTGCATTCTGTAATAGCTGGAGGGTTTAATAAGTTGATGTGGATATGAACACTTGGTCAAATGAAACCCTTCTTTTCCATGAAACACACTTTGAACAGAAAAATAACAAAACTTTGATGTGATTTGGCCTGCTTACTAATTACTCAGGAGTTTTTGTTATTCTTTCTCCAGCACTTTTCATAACACAGTTGCACATATTCTAGCCGTAGCTTTTTTCAGAGCTTGTGTACTGCCAGACATGACTTGTAGACTCAGTGACTGCACAGATCCCTCACACACTGGTTGAGAAAATGTACAGCATTATGCAGTCGGGTCTCCGTGGTTTACCATTACAGCTGAAATATTTTTAGTAATGGTCGCAAACACACAAGATACTCGCTCCAAGCAGAGTCCAGAGAAAGATTCCATTTTTGATGTATAGTATCATGTGTCTTTGAATTAGTTTTAGAGTCATGCACTTCAAAAATCATAAAATGTCAACCTTAAAAAACTACTATTGAAAACCTCGGATTTAAATGTCAGCTTATTGTTTTGGGTTTTGGCAGACATGTACATGTGCATAAGCAGTGTGCCGACGTTGTATCAGAGCATTGTATAAGACTTGAATCTGTAACGACCAAAAGGCCAAAACATCTGTTATGTATAGTATCATCTCAGCCATCATATGAAACATTTACATCTGCTTTAATAATTCTTGAACTGCAATCTATAATGAATTGTACACATACAGACTATTATATATATAAAACTGTCTTTTGGCTGTAGGTTTTACACCGGATGCCCTTCCTGACGCAACTCTGCCCTTTTATCTGGGCTCGGGACAGGCACTGCATGTGTGTGTGTGTGTGTTTGCGTGTGTGTATGAGTTTAATATTTTTATTAAGCTCTCAAAAAGCTACAGTCCCAAATGAAAGAGAGGTATTGTAGTGTGGCTCTGACTGGTGCTTATTATCCAGACCACAAGCTTCAAGCTTGATGCTCACACACACTCACACACACTATACATAATTAATAATGCAGAAGATGTATTCCATCTCTAACCTTAAATCTAACCCTATCCTTTTTCAAATTGAAACCTGTGGGTGTCAGCCAAATCTCCCCAAACTCCAAACTCTAGTATATTGTCACTCTTGTGGGAACACATTCACACATGCTGTAAAATCTTTCATTGATCTTTAGATAGTAGTGAAAACAGTATAATTAGTTACATGTTTTAAATCTTACAGTTATGTGAATTCATTCATTCATTCCTTCGCTACACCACTTATCCTGTACAGGATCACAGAAGGCCTGGAGCCTATCCCAGGCAACCTTGGGCTGAGGCAGGGTACACCCTGGACAGGGTGCCAGTCCATTGAATGGCGTACATGCGTGCACACACACACACACACACACTTATTCAGACACTACGTCAATATGGGAATGCCAGTTTGCCTACTGTGCATGTCACTGAACTGTGGGAGGAACCCGGAGTT
>JAOVVB010000043.1:11414495-11415777 GCA_028570985.1 Heterobranchus longifilis
TGTCAAGTTCATACTCCATGCATCTGTTTACAGTATTTTGATCTCAAGCACCACATATTCAACTCAGAGGTTAACCAAGAACCAGATGGTGATCTGACTGATTATATGATCCGACCACAAGACATTAGACTTTGGCAAACAACATTGTTGCCAATGCCCAACTTTTGAGAGTGAAGAGATAAACTTCAGATGCCACAATAAACTTTACTCAACACTACAACAAGCAGACAAATGTCAGAGACTTTACAGCTACATAATGTCTACCAGGTCACAGCAAGTAAATTGTACAAAGTGTTTGTTCTCTTTGTAGACACATTGGACGATCTGTTAATAAGGCAAAAAAACAAAACAAAACAAACTTGGCATCATGAATCACATGTATTTCTGCAATAAATCATTTGCAGATCATAGTTAAATTCACAGGAAAAAAAAAGCTCGGACAGTCATATGCCGAACAGCATGAAGAAGCGTTCCGTGAGAAAGACGGTACCGAGGAATGGTGATAATCTAGAAGGCAGATGAGAGATTATAGTCACCTGACGTCATGTTTTAATTGATAACATAAAAACCCTTAATGACAAGTTAGATCCCCTTTTACTAAACATCAGTGCTCAATATCCCACTCCTGCACACAAATGCACACTGTGTTCCATGCTGTCACTCGTTCATAAAGGTTCGCAAACAGGGCACTTAGCGGGTGTTAGTGCTAGCATGTTTTCAGTAGTGATCTCATCTCGGCTGTCTGGCAATGCTGGGCAGCGTTCTCTGGGCTGTAATGTTTCAGTCTGACCATAAAGTATGCAAGAGTGGGAGCCCTCACGGCACTTTCCCTGCCATGGCACTCCACCACAAACCACTGTGGCGGCTGTCCAGAGCACCGGAGCCAGCAGCCTGGCAAAGGCTTTCCTCCTGGAAAAGCGTCTCCATGTCAAGCATGCCAGACTTCGGAAGTCCCTGTGCTCTTGGGGTCTACCAGAGGTCTATTCAGTGTTTTTTTTAACTTGAAGTATCTACTTTAACCCTCCACCTCAAAGATACTAGAAGTTGAAAGGTTTGTCAAAGGTCAGGCCTATAATATTATATTTCCCCATAAGTTTTGTTCTCCCTGTAGAATAGCAGTAAGTCGTGCTTTTTTATGAAGTAGTATTCTTCCTATGATTCTAAAAAGATTTTCCATGGCATTTGCACTGGAAAGAGTAGCTTCAGCCAATCCATCAAAAGAATGCGGGCTAAATTAAATTTGGCTACTGGGAAAACTAGACAGTAGGATTATTTAACTGTG
>JAOVVB010000043.1:11464361-11477487 GCA_028570985.1 Heterobranchus longifilis
ATCAAATCATCTAAACAGGGTTTCATTTCACAGACAGTAAACCCACAATTATAACTTTTTAGTGTAGACCGGTGGGTTATATTTGAGCTTTTGGACAGTCGTAACTTTGTATAAAAGACTGCCAAGATGTGGTGCAATCTAAGCAAAGGCTAGTAGGTGCCGATTATATCACTATGTTACTGGGCGCACTGGGAGCTGTAATATGAATGTTTCCCTCCATTGTAACCAGGTTACAGTGAGTCAGAGACAGAGTGTTGTGGCCCTCTGGTATTGAGTCACATTCAGCACCATGATTTATTATGTAGTAATATTTCCTTCACAAACTACAAAGCCACATTTACAAGAGCCGTATTGAAGCCCACACTACTGCTTAAGCCTATTACATGTTAGTTACATTGTAATGACAGTGTAATTGGGGCTTTCAACAGGTTTGGGGATGACGGAGTGATTCTTCTGTTTGCAAAAACTACATAGGTCTATAATTTAAACATAATTTTAAACATTGTATAAACAACAATGGAACGTTGGCATCCCAGTGTATTCACGACTTCTCTTTGAACATGGTCAGCTGACCTCCTTGCGTCACCAGGATTCCCCTTGTGATTGGGAGAAAAAGTGTCGCAAGAGTAAAAACCCGAAACCAAAACACACCTGGCCATTACCAAGAGGAATCATGAATTACAGCAGGGTTAAGTGGGATATATTTATTTCATATTCTATTTGATTTACATGTATTTTCAAAATGTTTTGAAATGTTTTTATATGTAAAAATATAATAATAGTTTTGAAAATGGGTAATATTGGTAATATTTTTGGGTGGCTGGAACAGATTATCTGCATTTCATAAATTGTACAGAAAAATACGTTTGCCATACAAAATCCCCCACCCCAAAATGACAATATTTGGCCAGAATTTCATATGAATGGTATGAGTGCAAATAAGAAAAAAGATGGAAGTGTAGCATTATTTCTTCTTAGGACAGGGACTAAAGAAACAGATTGTTAAGATTTGTGGTTTGACATGCTGCTATGACATTTAATCAAAACACATCCCCATTCCGTTTAAAAACAGAAACAGCAGGGTGCATTTTGCTGCAGTGATATATGATTACATTAGACTTATCAAGGTTGCATTGCTATTTTAGAGGTTGAAATAACCAGCTGGCTGGTATTACAAAAACGTTGTCTGTCTGTCTTTTTGTACTCTTTTGTGGGTTTTAAGCCCTTAAAGTGCTCTAAAACATAATGTTTTCATCAACTATAATCCCTGTCTTTATGAAAGCTAGACTTTTGTCGAGTGTAGTGTTTAATTCTTTTTTTTTGTTGTTGTTGTTGTTAACATCGATTCAATTGGATATACCCTCACTGGCCATGTTTTTCCAATCTATTGTCCAATTTTGTTGAGCCCATGCAAATTGTTGCCTTAGTTTTCTGCTTTTAGCTTACAGGAGTGGCACCTGGTGTGGTCTTCGGATGCTGTAGCTCATCTGCTTCAAGGTTCAATGTTCAGAGATGCTTTCAGCAGACCTCACTTGGAATGTCATTTGAGTTACTGTTGACTTTCTATCAACTTGAACCAGTCTGGCCATTCTCCTCTGACCTCTGGCATCGACAACAGTTTTTATCCCAGAGAACTGCTGCTCACTTAATATTTTCTTCTTTTTCAGACTATTCTCTGTAAACTCTAAAGAGTGTTGTGGATGAAATTCCCAGTAAATCAGTTTCAGAAAAACTGGCATCAACACCCATGCCACATTCAAAGTCACTTAAATCACCTTTCCTCCCCCATTCTAATGCACAGTTCGAGCTGCAGCAGATCATCTTGACCATGTCTACATGTATCAATTTTTTAAGTTGCAGTGATTGGCTGATTAGGTATTTGCATTAACAACAGATGTGCTTAATGAAGTGGCCGGTGGATCACATGATATTTCCTGTGTAATAATGCTTTAACTGCAAACACAAATTAACCTCAACATTAAAATGAACATTAAAATGACTTTTTATTGATGGCGACACGGTGGTATAGTGGTTAGCACTGTCGCCTTGCACGTCCGGGTTCGATTCCCGTCTCTGTGTGCATGGAGTTTGCATGTTTTCCCCGTGCTTGGTGGGTTTCCTCCGGGTACTCCGGTTTCCTCTCACAGTCCAAAGATATGCAGGTTAGGTTAATTGTTGTTCCCAAATTGCCCATAGTGTGTGAATGAGTATGTGTGTGTGCCCTGCGATGGATTGACACCCTGTCCAGGGTGTGCCCTGCCTCGTGCCCTGGGCCTCCTGGGATAGCCTCCAGGTCCCCGCAACCCTGAGTACAGGATAAAGCGGTATAGAAGATAAGTGTGAGACTTTTTATTTCTTTTGGCGGGGGTGGGGGCGGGGGGGGGATAACCCTATTTACTAATTCAGTTAGTTTTATGTGGGTAGTAATGTTGTATTGAACTGAAAGAACATTAATAATGAACATCAAAGCAAAGTAATAATAAATTTTGCTCTCGGAAAGCAGCAAGTCAAGAGAAATTCTGAACATATTTTAATTGGAAATTTTTAATTATCATGTTATTCTGCTCCGCCATCAGCAGCAGCACAGGTGCTTTTATTCCTGCCCATCCCAAAAAACAGAGTACTTTGTCTTCAACATAATTTCTGGGTTACATTGTCTTTTATCCTGAGGTACTAAACCTTTTGCACGATCTATGGAAATCACTGAATGATTTCATAAACCTGATCCAGCTGTGAATGCTTAGAATCCTGACCACATTTCACCTTAATAGAGATGTGGCTGACATTTTATACTCCAAGTCTTTTGTATTGTAGAAATAGATCACATGTTAATAAGAATAAGCTTCTATTTTGTTTTTCCACCCCTTCTCGCTCTCTCAGTTTAACAGAGCTATAATTCACACACGATAAAATTCCTGCTTTTATTTCAAGGCAGGCCAGCTCATTCGAAGCGTCCGCAAGCAACGGCAGAGAGACAGGGTCTGGTGGTGGTCCATTCCACATGGCACAACCCAAACACTCTGTTCATTTTCCACACCTTCCCCAAGTTCCTGCTGGTTAATGTGTTTTTATAAGGCTAACACCATCTATATACTCCAGGACTACACTACTCAGCGAGATTCCTGGACTAGCTAATGACGATGTGGCTTAGACAAACAACTACATAGTCTCTTGCCTGTATCTTTTGTGAGAAATTAATTCTAAAGTATGCATGGACTGTGGAATCAAACTGTTTATGCTGTTTTCTTACAAATTTGGGCACAAGACGATACTACCAATGCAACATCAAATGAGATCTTTGAGATTACATTTTTGCATAGATCAACTTTCCCCAGTTCCTGAAACACTCACCACTACGCTTCATTTAGAAAATCCTAAAGATATGGAACACGCTTCATGCATACACCTTTTTAAAAGAAGCTTTAATGTAGGTCTTGATGCAACAAAAGACAATAATATAATTCAGAGCATATATTTTGTTACTGGAATATTGCTATGTTGTGACAATATATCGTCTGAAAATGGATGCACGTAGAAGTTTAGGCACAGTGAATTTATCCCTATAAGGGAGTAAAACCAACATATTTCCCTTCACATTCATTATTAGATTGGATATAGTGCAGCATATTGTATTCAGAGTAACAGCAGTGTTGTATTCACAGAAATAGTAACATAGGCAGGATTGTCATGTTGTGTAACTTTAACAAGGCATAGCATTGACATAATAGCTAGTCATTCTTTGGGTAAATTGTAACCCTCAATTACTTTAGCTGAACAGGCCCAGGACTATGTATATCCTGCAAAATGAGCCATTTCAAGTATTTTGGGATGTATGTTGTACAGCTTTAGTACAAGTATATAATAGTCTTACTCCATTTAACTTCAGTGCACAGAAGAGAAAGAAACAAAGGAAAAATAAATCAAACATTATCATCTTTTAAAAGTTTATATTCTTCCTTAAGTCCAATTTCTTGTGCATTCTAAGACCATATTAAAGATCAAGGACTTTTTCTAGCTTTTTGGGCCAACATATGCACACTCCAGGAAATCAGGGGATTAGCCTGGTTCCCTTGAACTTTTACATTCAGAATGACCCTGTGTAGATCTAGCTTTAGGATAAACACACTGCTAAGTCCTAAAAGCATGCAAAGGTCAGTCTTATGTAATAGTCTAAGCACTGTGGAGCCCTGCACTATGATTCGATTGACCCTTCCAGTGGCCGTGCTTCGACCCCTGAGCTCGTGTTTCACTCGACACAGTAGGAAACATAGCACATTACCTATTTCTTTCAGTATGTTTTATTATGCTGATTGCCTTTTTATGGTTCCTTTAATGTAGTCCTGACCCTAACAGATGCACATGTGATTCTAAACCAAAAGATTTCTTCTAAATTTATATATGCAGGCAATCACAGCCACCATACTAGTTTGCTTTTTAACAGTAAAAACACTGCACACCGCCTCAAACTCACACTTTTTCTGTATCCCACAACCAGTCTTCATACACATATAGACAGGCATACATACAGTACAACTAGTTCATATCTGACACCAGGTCAATTTAGTGGGGATTTCTCTCACTGAGGCTTTGATAATTATCAGAAAAACAAGCCTGCTGACAGCTGGAGCTCGGCTAACAAGCAGGTTGCCTCAGACCTTACAAGTTCACCGAACAAATCCAGGCTTTAACCTAAAGCATCAGTGCATGTTAAAAGCGAAAGGGGCGTTGGGTGAGGGATGAAGGCACAGGAGGAGGCAAAAGGCATTTCTGTCTCTTTTTCTCTATGTTAAGACAGAAGAAAGCCATGGCTAGCTGTGAAAAGGCCAGAGGTTTACAGACAGCATGGCAAAGGATTAAAATCAGTGAAAGAGATAAAAAGTATACATAGGGAGTAACAGAATTCAGAGAGGAGAAATGAGCTCAGCACTAAAAAAAGAGGGTGAAAGAGCTCAGAGGTAAAACACAAGTCATTTGGCATTTCTACATGCATAGATGGTTTACAAACATCATTTTACATACTTATCTAATATCGGTAAAACTGAGTAACATCAGTTTACACTTAAATCCTCCTGGAGCTTGTTCTCTATTTACGTTGAAGAGTGATAGCAGTAGGAGCAGCATGGATTTCTGTGTGCAGATACACAACAGCCCAGGTGATATGACTTGATTATCTCACAGGAACCCAGTAACTGGCTTGGAGCAGATTTGAATACTCTGACATAACAGTGCTAGGATGAGCACTGAATCCCATCCTTCTTTCAAAGTCTTCTCAAATTAATCTGCTCATTGTTTTCCATTTCCTATTCCACTGAAGGGGCCCACCATCTTCATAGCAGCATAGTTCTGCAAGAATGGAAATATACAACAGGTCAATCCAATCTGAGCCTTAAAAAATTATGCAGCTTTGATTGAGTAACGTCATGTGGTTAGATAGTATTTAGTGTCGTTTGAATCAAACTGTAAGGAACGGTACGAATGTTTACCCTGTCCATGGTGTTAATCCCGACATTTGTAACTTTCATATAAACCGAGTCACGTGAATAGTTACAAATTTCCAGGCATCGGACCATGCTGGGTGATTCACAAGAAAGAGACATAACCTAATTCTAACGGTAAAAATCAGTAATTGAAACATTTTCCAGAAGTGCCTAAGGAATAAGTAAAATCAGGGCTTACTAACTGAAACAATGTGTGACTATAGAACACTTATCATCACTGAGCTTGTGTGTGTGAGTGTGAGCGAGAGAAATATTAGACCCAGGTGCAATATTAAATAATGGTCCCCACATTCTTGAAATATGATCAGAGAGATACAAGCCTTTCACACTCTACATCTATCCTTTGATCTATAAAATTACCACCCAGAAATGACTCCCCCCCCCCACACACACACACAAATATTCATACACAGTGCTTACAGGGAAAGCGTAGAGAAAGACTCCCAGGAAGAGCAGGATGAAGAAGAGAATGATCAGTCCCAGAATCAACCATTTAAACCTCCTCCACACTATGAACTTCAGGGTTTTATAAGGAGAAGAGAACCACAGGAAGGAGGTTTCAGGACGCCTGCACAAAGATAATGACAAGTTACGTATCAGTCTGTCAGCCTGTATTCATTCACCTTCAGGTTTGAACATCTGAAAGGGTTAAATAAGTCTTAAAACAACAACTTGTGGTAATCCAGAACAAATGATCTTGAAGGCTTATATTGTGTGGGTGGGAAGTATCAGGAAAAGATAAAAGCATTGACTCACTGTGGCTCCTCCAGACGAGGATTCATGTTGGGCTCTTCTCTGCCCAGACCTGCAGGCCTCTCATCCTGTTCTTGCTCTGACACAATCTCCAGTGTCATCTCGACCTTGCCCTGAGGGATGAATTTCACACATTAACACATTTCCTGTATTAAGAATACAGAAATCTGTTTGCTCAAAATTCGATTCCTCGTTATAGTCTCAAGGTACTTAACGTATATAACATAAATGGGAAAAATGACATTACATTAACAATAAGGATCATAGTTTGTCTCTATTCGGATCACGGTTCCCATGGTGACGAACATCATGTGCTGATATTGTGGTTGCTGTTTTGGTCCTGTCTCTACCCCCAATCCTGTTATTGGTTTGTTACCTGATTGTGTAAACCTGTTCTGAATTACTTGTATGATTTGTTGGTCTATTTGTACTCTCCTGTTTCTTTGTAGGATTCTAAGGTATTGTCTGTTGTGCCAATAGTAATCTCATTTTTGAGCCAAGTTATGTTTTATTGCACTTTCCCTTGTTCTTGATTGTGGATCATCTTTATCTGAGGTAAACTCTACAACTTTTTCTGCAAGAACTTGTTTAAGTTTGACTGCCTATGTTTAACCTCATGCTACTGACATGGATTACATTCCTTGGTTTTGCCAAATAAAGCTCACACAGTGTGTACACACTTGATTTGTATCTACTCACTGCAACTACTCACTCACCACATTAAATGGGATTAAAGAAAGAAGGTCTTACCAAAAAGAAAATGCAGTTAGTTACACTTTAGTAAAAGTCCCATATTTTACAATTTCTTTAACAAATTACATAAGTTTCAGAGGTTATCCAAATGTGTTATTAGCTGAACTACTCTTCAAGTAATGCATTATACCTCAAACTGTCCCTGTTTTACTCCACTTCCAAATGCATAATTTCAGTCTCTATGTAAATGAGCTACTACATAACCACGCCCCAAATGAGAACTGCAGAGGAGAGCAAAAGCTGCAGATCACTTTGGGTGGAAATCTATTAGCTTGTTTAAGTGCCAGTCAAATCAAGAAGGAACTGACTACTCTGGCAAAAGATAACCACAATTTTAGAAAACAAATTATACCTATTCTGAAAGGGAAAATAATTTTAGATTAATATATTTCAGGAATGCTTAGCAATTCTGATTAGTATGCGTAAATGAATAAAGATAAATCTTTCCCGACGCCCCAATGACTGGCCTTAGACTTCCATTACCAGTGCGTTTTGTGTGAACAGGTTTTCTGTTTTCAAAAGGAAGAGTCTTGTTTTTGACAATTTGTCATATACAACACTTTATATGTGCATATTTTGTGTATTGCAATAAGATGTTTGTGGGATTTCAGTCACTCACAGCTAAGATCATTTCTCCCTGTCTGTCACATACACAAGGCCACCAGCCCTTGACTGTCTTTTGTTCAAACAGAGACACCAGCTTGTCCTGGGGCTGAGAGAGCAACTCCAGACCACATTTCTCAGGAGACTTCGCTGGCTTCAGCATGTGGTTCAGATCCATTTCTAAACAACCTGAGAGAGACAGAGACAAAAAAATGCTGTTTTTGTACTTGTTTTTTTTCCCTTCTCCTCAACATTCCTTTTTAAGAAAGGTTTTTGGCAGTTTGATACTTTGCCACCCCTAAAGTGGACAATTTGTGACCGTCTGTGAAGTGAAAATGTACATTTAACATTGAGGCTGTATAATATATTGTTTAAACATATACGTATATACTCCATAATTCAGTGTACAGCATTCTTTTGGGAGCCATGTTCCAAAGGCCATAACTCTTATTTTCCCTGAATGTGCTGATATGCTGGAAATAAGTTTAATAAATGCAATAATAACAGTGGTCGTGAAGATGAATGATGTATGTGTGGAGGGGTCCACTGTGTGTGGTGTAGCCTCAGGGACAAAGGCTACAAGTTACACAGGTTTAAACTAAGGCCCAGACATACGCAACAAACTAATTATGAAATATACACGCACATACACAGACACACATGCACAGCACGACACACTTGCACACGCAGTAAGCTTAGACATAAGGATTCTATCAGCGTGGTTCTATTTCATGCAGTGTTTTGCTTCTTGTTCTTCTGTCATGTCAAGGCTGAGAAATGGTGCATTTGAACAGTTCTGTGGTTTTGGAAAGGTTAACACCAACAGAACTTTCTGAGTTGTAGGTCTGATTTTTATTTATTTTTTGGTGCTCTTTGTGTGTTCATACCAAGGTAATCATCAAAGGAGAACTTGTCATTGTCCCAAATCTGAATGGTCAATTTGGGAGGAACCTTCATTTCAGCCTTATCCAAACTCCAGAAGTGCTCCTGCAGACACACAGAGGATGAATAATGCTTAAAACAATCAGAACTTTTCACAGTAATCAATGTGTTTACTGTACATAGCCTTATGTAATCCGAAAGTAGTTATCAAAAATTGATCTACATGAGCCCCTCAATAATCAGACAAAATACTTTTAGAAGCAACATTACAAGTAGTGTAGGTTAATTAAAAATTCTGAAAAGTAGGTAAATCTTTTGCTTGAATGAAAAAACTACTTGTTTTTGCCTGAACAGTGGTGCATTGATTTTGGAAAAAAAAAAGATACATTATTTCATGAAAACAATTCAATATAATCAAATAAGGCACAACCAACAGAAAATGACTCACTCAGTCTCCAGGCCTAAACGGAAGAAGCCATGCTTTTGAGGGGCAAGTATTACAACTGGAAGGATCTAAATTCTCTCCAGATGATATAAAATAGTTTGGAGGTAGTTATTAAGACTAAGGGTGGATAAAATGTATTAGAGATAAAATGTATTAGAGATAAATTATTTCAAATTCAGCAAATGACCTGATATCACTTTGATAATTTTACTATTATCTTAACATGGACTCTTGATGATTTTGTCACTTGTGATGATAAAAGCACAGCTGTGAAATTAAACACACTAAAGCTACTAATGTGCAAGCTCAATCACTTACAGAGTCTATGAAGGACTGAATATTTTACATGAGCAAAACACTATGCTTGCCTTAAAGGTCCCATATTTTACTATTTCTTTAACAAGTTAACACAGGGCTCAACTCCTCCAGTGTGTCTGTTAATGCCCCAGCTGAAATACCGCTTAGATAATGCATGTTTTTATACTTTTACTACCTTTGTTTCAATCCTCCTCCAAAAGTACTGTTTTAGTGTCTATGTAAATGAGCTAGAGGTGAATCACACCCCTCCAGAGAATAACTGAGCTGAGCAACAAGCTGGGGGAGGGGATCTTCTTATCTCTTATATATTAGGGGAAAACTCTCATTCTTGGCCAACACTAAAATGAAAAAAAAAGGACTAAAAGCAAGGAATGTTTTTTTGTTTGTACATGCACACTGGAGGCTCATCTCAATATCTAAATAAAAAATAGGGCTTTCTGGGCTTTGTCCCTTTTATCCTTGGAGTCGCCATATGGATCATTTGATCAGCAAGAACTGATCTGGTTTTATAAAAGATGCCCTCCCTGTCGCAATATTCCCATTTTCAAAATGGGCTTGGTAACAGTACTGCATGCAGTATGAGGCATACAGGTAGGTGATGACAGGATTTGAAGTTTTCACCATCCAATCAGAAACCAGCGTCTCACCCACCTGAGCTATCATTGTCTAAAAATATCCAAAAAGTCAATTTTGCATAAAAGGTCTCCAATATATTTGAGCCACTTTTCTAACAAAAAGTGCGTAATAAAGTCACTATCTATATAAAAACCCTCACACCTTTATTCGCTAAGTCTTAAAATGACTTAACAATTAATTAATGCATGTGCCAATAAATTTAACCATCAAGCAAGTATAAAACTTATTGAAAGTTATTGTTGCTATGTGAAGAGCTTTTTAAACTTAGAATTAATTTTTTTGTTCCTTAGAATTGAAAATAATCTTAATATTTACTATTGTGCCATTGGTTTTATATACAACAGTAACTTTACATTCATGCCCTTTGATGTCAGCAGTATTCAGAGCCTATTAAAGTATTCTTTAATACGTACTTTATTAATATAATTGTGACTGCACTGTTTTTAATACTTAAAAAAGTATTTTACTTGGCATGCAAAGAGGCATATGTAAAGGAAATCTTATTTCATTTTCTGACCAGTCTTTTGATAATCAGCTATTTTTAAGACTGAGCATATGCAAAAGCAGCAATTAAACATAGTGGTTCCTCCTTCTACATTGTACATGATGTCATATGGCATGAATTAAATGACTTTGTCCTCTCTATTTTATCCTAAATTATAAAATCTATAACTCCCACAGTGTTAAACATTTGCTAGTTAGTTACTCTGCACTCTATAGGTTGTATTATTAGGGAGATTTTATGAGAAATGGTCTCACTGGTTTCCAAACCCACAGAAAAAATGAGACAAATGAGAGGCAGATGTAAACAGATGGTCCTTGAGAGTAAATGAGAACGACCAAGTGAGGAAATTATGGAGAGAACATGAGAGGGAGAGAATTAGACAGTGAGTGAGAGACAGAACTAAAGTGAGAGCAGAAGAGAGAGAATAGCATGCCTAGCTTGCTCGAAGAGAATGTCACTACAGCCCCACTTCTACACCCAGCCACCAGACAGGATGCCATCTGCGTTACAACACAGAAGCCTTACAGTAGCGGTGGTCGATGCGAGCAGCAGCACTGTAGGGATAATGAAGTCACGCCCTGCGCCCGTAAACAAGCCTGTCTGTCCGCCTGACAACCATGCAACGGCCAATCAAAACAAACTCTCACACCTAATCTATCACTCTCCTTTTAATGCACACGAATGACTTTCATAATGTATCGCTTCAATTGGAGCGTACTCCAGAAAACTCTGAGCCAAAAGTGGATCTATCTACTGACAGCTGACATAATTGCCCACTCTGGGTGTAATGGGTGCAACCGCTATCTTAAATCTTACCATAACTGATCTCTTGCTTGCCAAAACCTCACTCTAAGTACCCTGTCCATCACAGCTGTTTTCCCTGAACCAGGTTTGGCTGGGATGAGGGGCAGACAAGCGTTGACGAGACTTCTTGTACCTTGTTAAAGTATGAAGGGAGCAGCCAGCCAATTTCTGGAGTCTGAGGTGGATTTGTTCTCTTGTACTTGTCTTCTCTGTGGATTTCAATCACATACAGGCTTTCTGTGGCAGCTTTAAAGATCACTTAGGGCCTGTGGATTTGCCCAGCGAGCCTTACTAAAGCTGAATGGCTTGATCAGGCCTCAAGTTTAGCTTTCAGTTCTACACTCAATCAAAAAGCTCTTACCAGTTGAGGCAGCCGACGTAAAAATAATTTAGCCTGTATCAGGTTGGCCAAATGACAATGACAATCTTATATCACAAACAATACAAAAATAATATATTTTTTTTGTGCTTAGACTAAAGCACACCGATCAGATATAAAATTTAAACCGTTAACATTAAGACACCTAGGTTTTTGGTGTTGGTGTATTTTCCACCTCCAGACAAACAGGGGGGAGTTTGAACCTCACCTTTTTGTCAACAGTACACAGCTGTTCAGCAGGTAAGTAGTGGAAGGGAAAAAGGAACCTCCAGTTAAAGTTACCCTCGCCACCCAGCGAGCGATAATGCACATCCGTCTTCTGCCTGTTCCCTTCATGGCCAAGCATCCATCTACAAGCGATAAATAAAATCATCAGTTACACCACTTGAAATGTTCTATGACATTGTCATTAGGTTTGACAAATGGCCCTTGTTGCCCTGCAACTGTGTTTGTTTCTGCAGTTCACTCTCTTTAGCATCTTGCTGCTACTATTAGTCGCACTGGCAACAAACAAACAAGAAAATGTGTGACATGGGAAACAGTACCAAGCAAAATCACACATCTTCATTAAAACATCAAGATGGACATACCCTTTCACATAAATGTCGCTCATCTTCTCGCCTGTAACACTGACATCATCGAGTATTACATCATGGGTGTTCCATATGATGCAGCGTAGAAAGAACCTACAAATAAAAAGAAACATGAATTCTGAAAAGACCAAAAAATGTATTTTGTACAGATTTTGTAAAATTTAAATGCTAGGTTAGTCCTACTTCTTTGCTTTGCGTGGGGTTATGTTGAAAGGTGGTCCTGGGGGGCCCATGGATTTAGGGAAAAGATCCACCCATAACTGTAACCGTCCCTGGATACAAGTATAAAAAGCGCCAATCAGATGATAATACAAATAAATAAATTATTCCAATATGAGAGTGACTTACAAAAAATTGGTACTGTTCATCATTTCTGTTTTTTTTTTCTTTATTAAGCCACAGAATTTGGATTTATAGTAAAGGTAAAATCAAATAACTCAAACGTATTTTCATATTTGTATTTTTCATACTTTTAATTAAAAAAATTTCAGTCAAAAAGGGACCCTTATAATGCAAAAATTTGGTACTGCATTTGTTGTCTTTTGAATGTTTTATAAAGAAAACAAACCAAGTGTCACCTGTTCTATGTCGGGCTGCAGGGGGCTGTATAGAGGCCTGGTCTCCACGTGTTCAGGCACAAGGCCTTGTCTCCTCAGCACCAGCAGAGCCAGCCGCTCCTCCAGTGGCCCAAGGTGAGGGTTTGCTGGCTTTGCCTCATCTACTGAAGAAATGGAGTGGCAGATAGATCCATCATCATTGGATGAACATTATGGTGTATATGTGTAATAAACGCATGCATTTAAGTGATTTCCAGGACGTTCTGTATGTGTATTTTTTCAGCATACCAGGAAATAGCTTCAGCCAAATGTCTTTTTCTTCTTTTTTGTTTTAACCTAATATTGAAAAATGCAATGTGCAATATGCACAATATTCACCGCAATATTGTTTTTGTGTAAA
>JAOVVB010000043.1:11477587-11488617 GCA_028570985.1 Heterobranchus longifilis
CAATATTGTTTTTGTGTAAAAAAAAAAAAAAAAATCAAGACTTGACCCTCACATTTGAGCTGAAGTAGGCAATTGAAACACATCTTTATAAAGTCATCAATGAGATGAAATGAAAGAAAAGGATGGAAAAAAGTGGGACTGTAAAGTAATTTCATGAAGCATTCCATTTCTATGGTCTGAAGAGTTTATCCTTCTCTGGATGACCCAGTGATTCCTGTTTTGATCTAAGAGAAGAGGGGGGGGGGGGGGGACAGAGAGGGAGTGAGAGAGAGAAAGAGAGAGAGAGAAAGAGAGAGAGAGAGGAGCAGTCATCTCTGATGAGTTTTTGGGCTCGTACCCTGTGTCACATCCCTGAAGGTCAGGGAGAGGAGAGGATAGAAACACTAGAGGATTGGGGTCATACAGTCAACTATGAAGAAGCTGGAAGCCTGAAAGGTCCACCTGACAATCGCTTTAACATTGGGTCGCTATGGTTACGCGGGGGGAAATAAAGCAAGGTAGTATTCCTTGGTGGTAAGACAAGAAGGTGGAGGATGGAGAGAGCTAGAGAAGCCCACCACAGTGTTGACCTTGGCTGAGTTGGACTAATGCACAAGCGCGCTGTAAATCTGGAGCTGACCTTGGAAAGATGGCTGCTGGAGACGGTAGTCTCTCTAACTGTGTGCCGCACCTCAGTAGCAAATGAAAGGGAGAAAACCTTGATTTGGATTTTCGTGTTTGGAATTTTGGACAGAGGAAATGAGAAAAGTTGGAACACAGAAATGGAAAGTAGGCGAATAAGTGCAATTGCAAACTTCTATCATGTGTGATTCAGCATTGAGTGATGTAGGATCACGATGAGAGAAATGATATATATCCTGTTGAAAACCACCCATGTCACTAATGAACATTTACACAAAATTTGTATATATTATGCAGTCTTTCTTCTATCTGTGTTTTCACACAACTGCAGTGTCATGCATGCTTTATTGATGGCAGGTGTAATGCAGACTGGATTATTATTTTAGTTTAAATAATGCACTCAGCAGCCCTACAGAAAAGAAATCCAACTTCATTTCTTATCCTTCTATCTATGCCCAGGATAAATAACATCTACTTTAAACACATATACACGTGTAAGAATAGAAAATTCAAATTGGTTAAGTCCGAGTGTGTTTGTGTGTGTGACTGACCAAGGTCTGCGGTGGTGTACTCATGGCCTTTAAAAATCACTTTGTCGTGCTTGTAGACAGGCAGTTTGCAGTTTCTTTTCTGACAGAAACGATGGAGCAGCTGAGTGGGTTTTATCTGATCTCTCCACTGGTTCACTCCAGACCTGTGTAAGTGTCAGGGACAGGAACATTATGCTGATTGGATATTACAATTGTAAATATCTGTGTACTAAAAGGTATACATTTACAATCTTGATTAACTGGAAAATATTTAAAAGGTTTTAATAATATTGTAAATTAGGAACACTTTGTCACTAACAGAAATTAAAGTTAGGATTAAGGTATAGCATAGTATTAATTAGGTGCATGAGTAATCAAGTCAATGAAAGGTCCTCATTAAGACAACAATATACTGTAAGTGTGTGTGTTTGTGTGCATGACTGAGTGAGAGAGTGAAAAAGAGTGAGTGAGTGTTTGTGTGTGCATACTCCTTACACACAGTAGGACTGGGAAAGGCCACAGCGGGCACCGTAACGTGACAGAAAGCGGTTCTCCAGGTCAATGACAGTCTCACCAATCTTTTCATCTTTAGACAGCATGTCATAATCATACAGCATGATCTTTAGGTCCTTCTCCAGGGGCAGGGAGCATGTCAATTCGTACATCCTGTGAAAAAAAAAGTTAAATAGTGTTACCCCCGCACCAAGACTCCGGAATTATGCGGCACTGTGCTGCCTGACTCACCGTCCTTAATAATTTCTCCATTAATGCTCTAATCAAATTATATTGCCTTTGCTTATTACGAACGACATCATTGTGCCATTTTCTGGTTTGCATTAATATATGCTTTAATTTATCAATGTGTAAAAACTCAAGTATAATAGAAATAGTGATGTGACCATTGCTAGGATTATAGCAACCCCTGCTGGTGCACTAAAACTCCTATCTGATTAACCACATAACCAGAGTCAAATAATTTGATGAAAGGGACAAAGAGAATGGGAAAAGGGAGAAAGTGTGTGTATGTGTAGACAAAGAGAGACAGCAAGAAACAGAGAGCGAGAGAGAGAGAGAGAGAGAGAGAGAGACAGAGAGAATCACTTACTTTCCAAAAACTGGGTCTAAGGTGCAGGGTATGTAGTTGTCATGATCGTTTATCGATTTCTTCCCTAATGTGATCTTGACGTATGGGTCGCACTGTGCGGAGAGGGTGGGAGAGAGAAGAATGGATTCATTAAAGTGTATGCAGTAACACACACACAAGCATTCAAACACACCGCAGCATATCCATCAATGTCCAGCACATACAGCAGCAAAACCTCTCTCAATTCAGACCAAACCTTCTCTGACTAGTTGTATGGAAAAACCATCCAAGCGCAATGATAATTATAGGCTTTCAGAAGAGACTAGTGCATGTGTTAAATGTTCCATACCATAACTCTTGAGGAGGTAATGACAAAACATCATCAGCGTGTGTTAATAGCTAATGACTCACAAAGCAGACAATCTGTGGCCAGGTCAGTAGAGAGAGCACACTGTTAATGCATGTAGTTGGCAAGGAAAAGCTACCTTTATAGATTCAAAAACTTATTTTTTCAAGGCTTTTTGCAATGTTGCATTTCTTAAACTGCTATTACTAGAACTACAGTATATTAAAATAAGACAGATCAAAGATATGGACAGTTAAGTAAAGGCCATCAAACAGAAGCTAAGGAAAGTTTAAGGGATTCTTTGAACCTGTTTCATTTTTTTATGTCAATTCTCTTTGGTTTACAAAGAAGTTTCCTTGTCAGGTGTGTGGACATCAATCTAGCACCATAGGCAAGATTGGGAAAAGTGTAATGCAATAGATTATTATTCTAATTTTGTTAACATTGCATTTATACTACAGGGCTGTAAGCTTTGAAATCTGATTGACTGAACTTCTATAACAGCAGTTCCAACAATCGTTCCAGTTATTATTCAAATCACAGGTTTTTACCTGTTCTTATACATCCTTTCTATAGTAATAACCGATTGACTGGGAATTCACGCATTTTTTTTCTTTCTTCTTAAGAGAAAGGGAGACAAACAGAGAGAGTAACAAAGAGAAACAGATAGAAAGATATCAATGTCTGAAAGACATCTTTGAAATCAGGTCTATGCTTAGCAACATTATGTGGCAATAAAAAAGCCAGGTGATGACCTAAATATGCTGAATGACCAGGGTATCACATCAATAGATTTTTCTTCCCTAATGGCACAGGCATATTCATATTCAAAGACTCAAATTCTATTTTCACACATGAACTGGCCACCACTTTGCATCGGAATCAAAGCTAAAGGCAGCTGAATAAAATATTAGAGTGTGACTTTCATTTTGGCCAGGCAGTATATTAATATGCTATTAGTGAATATTTTATTCCTGAAAACATTGCTATGAAATCACTGTATAAACCTTCTATAACATTATTTGGAAATTTAACTAATAATAACAACAGGGAATAAAATACAGTAACAGTCTTGAACAATCAACATAAAATCTTGGTCACCTCACAAGCTTACAATTTCCAGTACTGCTTATAAATGATTAATTCAATCTTTAGAAATGTGTTATAATTGTCTGATGGAGGAACTCTTTAAATAAAATACTGTAACCATAATGAGTACATTATGAGTATTAATATGATGATTGGGTACGGTCTCATGCAATGGTCAGTGTATCACTCACCTTGCCATTGGTGTCTTTGGGCTGAAGTCCATAAGCCTGAATCACATACACCCGAACTATACATTCCTCTATTCCATTAGGAGGAAGGAGACAGAACTGGCGTGGGGGTGAAGGGGTAGAAGGATCATCTGGTAATGGGTAGATCTTAAACATGCCCTGCATGGCAAGATAAGAGAAGTCAAACCGGAGCAAATTTTACATATGAAACAATGTAGCATTCACTTTCCATATGTACAATGTAGCATTCACTTTCCATATTAAATGTTCTATTTTGGGCAGCTGAATATGCAGCTAATTAAAGAAAAAAAAATTATCCTCACAATATACATCCACCTGTATGTTTCTACTCTAAATGCAGGCAAGGATACAAGCAAAACAAATTACAGCATTTGAGTAAGCATAATGTCATTGCAATTTCACCTTGAACTCTCCAACAATGGAAGGATCGTCACTTTCACTCTCCTGAGTGCGTCCGCGGTAAAGCTTGAACGTCTGACAAAAATCTGCCAGCTGCTCAAAGCCGTCAACTTTTTCCAATTCAGTGTCATACACCTGCAGAGGGAATAATATTGAGTGAGGGGGAAAGAGTGCAAGATGTCTAGTAGAGAGATGATTTTAGACTTGTTTTGTAGATCTTGAAGATGAATGAAACTATAAAGAAAATGAAAATCATTTTTATGATTTTACCACAAGACCAGTTGGCTTGACTGAGTCATTCAAAATAACCTAAATGAATACAAACGTTGACAAACATGGAGAGAGTGGTTATATTGGAGATATCAGTCATGGAAAGCATTGTAAGTATACTTATATAATGGTTACGGTTCAGTGAATATCTCTTGCCAAGATGTCTTTTATTTCATGGACTTTAATTACGGGTCTAAAATTCCAGCTGCATAAAGGAAAGCTTAAACATGGTTAGAATTATAAGAATAAAGGTATTAAAAAATTTTATTTTACAAGGACATTAAAATGTTACAAATGGCTGATGCCTCGAAGTACAAATATGAAGGCTGTAATATCGATGCACCACATAATTCGGCTACCTAAAAAGGCATTGAAAAGGCCACCCAGGAGACATTTTATCGATGAGAGCCAGAGCGAATATCCATAAATAGACTCTGTTGTTCCAAATGATTCACTCTGGTGTTCTGGCCTCATCCCCACAACCAATGTGCGACATTGCACGCATCACACAAAATCTCTCTCCTTTTCTGTCTCGCTCTCTCCCTGAGGCATCATTTGTTCGAAATAACAGCTGATCACAGCAGTTCTAAATAGGAGTCAGTGTTAGTGTGACTCCTCCCTGCTTAGAAGCAAAGCCCAACCTCGCTTTTCTTTGCCAAACTTCCCACACAAGAGCAAGGTAAGCCCTGAGAAACAAAGGATGGCAGGAAGGCTGTCAGACTTTGCTCGTGGGACTAGAAAGGATGGAAAGCCTGGCTAGAAGAGAGAGACTGTGGTGGTGGAGAAAAAGTGGTGTGGAACAAGTGGGAATGAATTGATGATGTCAGTAGCTGAGCCCCTGTCTGCTCTCAGTTATCCCCCTGCGGCATCCTCGACATGAATTCATCGGAAAAGTTGTCAGCCGAGAGACGGGCTCGTGGGAAGTGGGCTGGAGTAAACTAGAGGGAAGTGTACACTTAAGAGATGGCACGTGCTGTCCCCGATGGTTGAGGAGACATCTGAAGTCTCACTGCAGAGCTAAAGTTTCAGAGACAATGTTCCCATTGCACTTTCTGCGCGTTTTGTTAGGGTTTTGCTTGGCAGTGCATGAAACTTATATGATTTCAGTTGAGTAATCTATTATAGTGATTTGATATTTTAAGCCATTCAGTGAAGATGTTTACTTTATTTCTCAGGTTTGCCTATTTAACTGGATTGAATTTAAGCTATGGCTCCTAATCGGTACCATAAAGTGCTCTCTTTATTGTCGTAAAGTTGAGCTAAAATCCCAACACCAGAGGTCCAGAGTGCTCTCATATACTGTATATTATGCAATATATAATACATCTTACACTATACATTGTGTTCTTATATATGGAATGCCTGATTATTGCAGGGTCAAACATGGGGTTCCCATAATCCAGATATCACAAAAATGTAGAAGAATTCGACACAGTAGTGTTCTATTTAATATGCAATGCATTTGGCATTGCATTTTAGTTTAAAAAATGGCCTTCTATCCCCCGTCAACCAGAAAAATTAAACACCCATGACTATTTGTTCACATATAAGCTCAGAAGATCAATGACAATGACAATGACAATGGCTTCAAGAGTTTTGGAAGAACCAAGTTGACTTTCTTCCAGGTTGACAGTAGTCATTTCACAGGGAGTGGAAACAAGTAAGTATTAAAATCTGAATGTACCATCACCTACTATTAATTATTGATCGCTGTGTACACATTTCTTGCTTTACCTGTAGAGTGTCAAGGCCTTTGTCCAGATAGGTCCCACACTTTTTCCTCTCTCCTGTGGAGGCATAGAACTTACTCCACCAATCCATGAAGTCATCCTCCTAAAACAAGCAAGTGACAAGAAAACATTAAAATTTGCCAAATAAAAAAAAAATCATTTAGGCAGATGAATTTTTAAACATATACAAGCATTGTCATTTCTGTAAAAAAAACCTCACTTACCCAATTGATCATCTTTTTCCAGTAAGCAAAAGTTCAAGTTAAGTTTGAAACAGTATGGCAATAAAAGAGTGTGATTAAAGTGACTGCGCCTTATACAACTAAACTGTTCATGCACATGCAAGAGTGACTGTGGCAATGTCCACAAAAGGCCTCTGGGGTAGAGGAGTAATGAATGGAAAGAACCTTTTTCCCAATGTTGCGCTCTTTCCACAGTAAAATAAACCTAATGAAAAATCCCTCATAGGTGATGAAGGTAGACTTTTAGGATGTAATCTAAAATCTTTCAGTAACAAGCTCTTGGCCGGTACAATCCGAGGTAGGAATTAACTCACTGATTTGCTCCAACCCTCAATGTGTTAATTCCCACTGATAGAAGTAGTCACCTCTAGGCCTCATTTGTGTGATGGAGGGATATGGAAAGTGTCAAAGAGCAGGACTTTTCATGTCAATCCAGCATGACATGCTCGCAACAAACTAAGGACACGGGAAAAAGCAGTGCTTTCACAGTAGCACGAGACTACACCCTCTGCCAGTGTTGCTACAACTAAACAAGAAACAAAAAGTATTTCAAATTCAAAGTGAGCAAGGGGAGCCGTCGTCCGGAACTTAGGACTCTAGTTAACTCAACACATTATCCAATCGCTATTGACCTCAACAGCTAAAATAAATGTACAGTATGCATGTGTGTGCACATATGAGCAAAAGTCTGAAATGCTAGCAGGACATGATATATGTCTCTGTGTTTATTTCCAGTATTTACGCACAAGATTCAGTATATGTGAGATCTCAGCTCTTGCCCAGCTCTCACACGCTCTGTCCACCCCACACACACATACACACACACTCACTCTCTCTCTTCTCTTCCAGAAGCATGACTCTGGCATGTACTGCAGAGGGACGCTGAATCCAGCATTCTTTCCCCTGCTATTTTTCAACTGTGTCAAGGGAGGAAAAAGCAGTAGTGGGAGAGAAACGATAAAATATATTTTTTCTTTCAGTGCGGTCGTGGCGCATGTCAGCACAGCATGTGTCATAGTGTGTGTTTGTGCATGCGTGTGTGCAAATTGAAGCCTAGCATGTTGAATTGTAAATGCACTCTGTTTTAATTGTGTATAAAACATGTATGTATGATCTAGCACATATTTGTTTTCATGTGTTTTTTAGGTGACTGAAAGGCTCTGACTCATGTTAAAGTTTCGATGCCATTGGTAGCAGGTTTCACAAATGAAGCACAGTGGACATCTGTGTGTACTCCATCTGTGGGTGTTCATACGGAACATAATGGGGACACTTGTCTGCTCCTCATTTGTAGTAAACTTGTAGTATATCTTAAGACGGGGGGAGAGAGAGAGAGAATACTAAATGCTAGTGTGGTAGCAGTACAGCATGTGAGAGCCATGTGGCCACTTTCTGGGCAGAAATGTGGAGCCGCTCTTCACAATCAGGGAGAAAAACAATGCAAATAAAGAGAAGAAAAAGAAAAACAAACATTAAAGTGATTAAATGAATGTCAGGGAGAAACAGATGAAGCTTCAGCAATCACTGGCGAAAAGCCACAAAAAAGAGAGCACAGAAACGAGGGCTTTTCGGGTGAGATGTTTTCTGGGGATTCCCCTGTCAGGCAACACATCTACACAGAAGCGGCAGGAATAAGGCGGGTGAATAAGATTAGCTGTGCGGTGCACAATTGCCATCTGAGCCAGTTTGGAGCATGCTTGCAAGACTCTAAATAGTGCCTTTCATAGTGTGTGCATGCGTGTGTGTATATGTGTGTGTGATGCTTTCTTTAAATTTACCTACATTTACCATTGGAACATTAGTGGGCGCAGTCAAACTTACCTCCATCATTGATAGGGTGTGTGTGTGGGTGTGTGTGTGTGCGCATGCGCATGTGTGCTTCAAGTACTTTTTATGATTTTATGAGTGTAGATGTGTATAATGAGGGGCCATGTGTCTGGGGCTTAGTGCTTTATTATGAATGTTATTGCACCATAGAGGACAGGACGGGTGTGTATGTGTGTGCACTTAATAAAACCTATCAACGAGCCCTTCCGTTGAGGGCTTTCCTGTAGTTATGGCTAAATGCCAGAACCATATGCTCCAGCTTGCCAGAACTTGTAGAGGAATAATGCTAGACAGGACAGCAGAGCCAGGCTGTATGTGCCAGCTGCACGTTGCCAAGGTCGCTTCAAAAGTGGGCATGCTGCCTAATGTTGATACAAGGTGGTCGAAAGAGGCAGAGTGAAAACAGGGCACTCTGCCGCCCTTCCAAGAATTTATTCATGTAAAACTTGTTAAAAGTGCTTGGTACTATTCATCATTCCAGACTTAATGATTATACCTAGTTTTTTTTTTTTTTAAGAAGAACAAGCTGCATGTAAAAGGAGTAAATGGATTTAAGGTAAATCCACCTTAAATATAATATACGAGATTTCCAGATGCTTGGGCTGAAAGGTAAGACGTTTTTGACTAAAAGAAACAATTTTCAAAATGGCCTGAGGAATGTGTAACTGTTATGGTTGAAAAATTAGTTCGAGCTCTGATGCAAGTTGAATTCCAGACATGAAACATCTCGCAGCCTCTTTTAAATTTGACCAGCTACCTTTTACGTAAGTGCATAAGAGACAGCACTGGAAGTTTTAAAAGTTTATATTTCCAGGAACAAGATGAGCCAATTGAATGGCAAATATAAAGTGAAGAAATTAATAAAATATACATTCCAACCCAGGTTACAGCTCAACACCAGAACGAATTTTCATCGGAATAAATGACCTTTAGCATATTTGGATGCACTAACGAAAATTCTGCAATAAACCAACATTTTGTTTTATGGGTGACCACAATTTTGGCTCCACCCCTCGCCTAAAACTTCTGAAGTTGTTTTGGATGTCAACTATAAAAGATGAAAAATGGAAAAATCATTGAAATGCTTTTTGCACTTTGGAATGTCTGAAGGCTTGGCATGTAACAGGTCAGCAGTGTTCCATGTTTCGCAATGACTGCATCCTGGTGAAACAGGCCTCTTTTTGACAGTCATCATAAAAAGTAACAAGTGATTTTGATGTCTGTTGACATTGGAAGCAAGGAAGTTCAATTAGCCACTCAGATATAAAGAATAGGCTTATTTTGTGAACGTTACCACAGTGCTTAGTCAGTTAAGGTCAGTTTTTTTTTGACAAAGTTCAGTTTTCCGCAAATATTGAATATATGAATTGCAGAATATCATTATGTTAGAAACACCCTTTTGTTTTTGAATACCTTTAAACGTTTTTTACGGATTGCCTTAAAAAAAGTGTTTTATAACAAGTTTATAACAAGACACAAGTCCTCTTAAGAATTGGAATGGAACAAGTTATGGATATTGCTACATGCCATTTCTTGTAATTCTTCCTCTTATAATATTTTAAACTTAATGTATTTGTTTAATATGTCATTTTTGATTTTGTGAAACTGTACAGCATGTGCCATCATCTTGACCAGGACTTCCTGGAAGCCAAGATCTTATATCTCAGTGGGAACTAGGGAAAGAGTGCATAATATCATAAAGTTTTTTTCTTGAGTTAATTTGAAAAAAGAAAAATCCTAGCCTTCTATGATTTAATTTCCATGATTATGGCTTACATCTTAGCATCAAAAAGCTAGTATCACAAGTATTAGAATATTTCTCTTTGAGTTTGACTAAATTATAATAGTAGTTTGCCTTGTCGCCTTACACCTCCAGGTCCTGGGTTCGTTTCCTTTGTCGTGTCTGTTTGCATCTTCTCCCCATGCTTGGTGGATTTCCTCCGTGTTCTCCGGGTTCCTCCCATAGTCCAAAAACATGCAGATTAAGCTAATTGCCATTTCCAAATTGCCTGTATTGTGTGAGTGGGCGTGTGAGTTTTGACCAAAGGTCCTACACGATCATACAAATGGCAATAAATACAATGGTCAGCAGTGGCCTCCACAGTCCCTAGTTGGCCTACAGGATATATACTACAGTATGCAATGCCTCTTATGTGTGCTCTGCCTCTTATGAATAGCTATATACAGTATATATATATATATATATATGACCTGACTGTAATAGTGCATTCTTTGTATGTGAGCTGACTGCATTCCTGACTAAATAAACACGCATTTTAATACCTTCAAAATCAGAACAGGTGTTTTTTTATCATTAAGGTTCTTTATCATCAAATATTTTAACACATAAATTCAGTAGCTGGTTTATTGAGATAATTCTTTTATTTTTAAATTGTTTTGGATAAGTCTTTATCTTTGGTTACATAAAAGTACCCTGGACTAACATTAAATTATTGCAGATTTAAGAGCTGTTTTGGATTTCAACTACTTTGATAAATGGTTCAAACAGAAAAATAGGGGTCTTAAAATTAAGATACTCTGGCAAATGGAAAGTTGCTCCTAAATCAAGTGTTTAATACATAGCTAGTTTTAGCCTTAAAGCTTTTTTGTGGCACAAAAAGTAAAGCTGTTTGTAATTTATTTTCATCATGATTTTTTGTTGTTAATGAGGGGCATATATAGT
>JAOVVB010000043.1:11523779-11534149 GCA_028570985.1 Heterobranchus longifilis
TATAGTTTTGAAATCCCCAGTATTGTTGTAGAATATAGAAAATAAATCACTAAACAAAAACAAAGAAATTTGCAAGTGACCCCAAACTTTTGAACAGTAGTGTATGTATGTATATATATGAGAGTCAGGCAAAAAATGCATACACCCTTCAGGGAAAAAATAGTATGATGTATATTATATTAATAAAATATTAATAATATTATCATATTGTTGTATATCATAATGTTAGTATATATAGCAATATATATATAATAAATTGTGTGTATATCAGGTGTGTATATATATTTTTTGCCTGACTCTGTATATGTTTCTTCCACATTGTATACATTTATCCAGAAATATGTAAGAATATTTAACTTAAATTTAAAAAATGCTTACTGTCTCTGTAAACACAGACAGTTTCCCTTCTGAAAACTGGTTGAAGTGCTTTACATCAGCGGCCAATCCAAACCACACCTTCACTCGAAGTTGTGCTGGGATCTTACAGTCCTCGCTACCACCCTGAGGGTACTAAAACATAAACCCATAAATAGAATTAAACAGTTTTTAATTAACCACAAGCATCCAGTGTATAGTTAATAACAAGCACCTGTGTGCTTTGAATATAATAATGATATTTAATTTACAGTAGCTCCCCATGCTCTGTAGCCTACACACCTTCATGAAGACGGTTTGCAGCTGGCCACAGTATTTACCGCAGTAACCTTGCGAGAAAAGCACTTCGTGGGCTGCGATTCTGTGGTACGCCACTCTTTTGTCCCCCTGAAGCATCCAGATCACTATGTCTGGCAGACTGTTCTGGGGCTGAAAAAAGAGTTGAGTGAGTAAGTAAGTAAACATTAAAAGAAAACTTGAAAGCCATAACTGATCAGAAAGAGGTCATTTTTGGCACTCTCTACTGTTTATATAAAAATATTACATTTCAAATAAATTTAGGGAATGTTTGAAGATTATTAGGTTTAAAAAAATCCAAATCCTTAGATTGCCTTTTGGTTTTTATTTTCAGTTGTTCACTGTCGGTTGCATATAGTGACTACATAACATACAGTAGCTGCTTGTCTCAACTCTCAGCAGCATTAGTTGTTACTATATTAACAGCATACCAAATTTTCAGCTGATAAAGAAATCAACTACTACTCAAAGGTAAAGCCACATATTTATGACTGGACAACTAACAACTAAAATCATTCTGTTTTTATTCTGTTCTGCCTGAGTGAGAGACATAATAGAATAAAATATAAATACTGAATGACAGAAGAGAGGGAGCCAACAAACAAATAAGAAAAAGACAGGGAGGCTGAGGACAAGAAAAGAAATCTTCAAACTCTAGCTGCTGAAAGAAAAACAGCGTGTACCCTTCTCTCTCTGGAATCTGACGTTCTACAAACAAAGAATGCCAGAACAACAAAGGAGACAGAGCAAAACAAAAGAAAAGTGAAAAAAAGAGAGGGAAATAACACTTAAAAGGAGTAAATCTAAAACAGTCCGTATTGATTCAGATTTTTGGACTCATGCTTTGGTCCCATCTGTGGATTCTCACCTCCTCAGTGAGTGTGCGCAGTCTCATGGCCCAGTCCTCAGCCTGCTCCAGCACTGCGCTTAGCTCCGTCTCCTGGCCGTGTTTTAGCGCCAGAGCGGCCTGCTCGATCTGCTTCAGGTTCATTTTACGCAAACGCCGCAGAGCTTTATCTAGAGGCGTCACGCATGGCCATTCATCCAGCTCAGGCAGCTCCTCACTGAATCACACCAACATGGCCGTTATTCTTATACTGTACTCACACTGCAATCCAGTAAAGAAATCTCCCCAAAGCTTCATTGCTAAGTCAAACAGTTCTCATTTACTGAAATTAACTTAAACCTTAAACCTTAAACACAGCCGTATTTCATTCAGTTGTTTAAGATATTTCATAAAGACTTTGATTTTTCTTCAGTAACTGCTGGTCAGGGTTAAGGAAGAGCTGGAGCATGTTCTGGCCATGATGCAGAAAAATTCACCCCCAATAGAGTGCATACACAAATACATCCACACCTTTGTTTTGTACAGCAAGAGGAGACCCAGAGGAGACCCACACAGACACAGAAATATGATGTAAACCTCCACAGTATACAATGTCCCAAGTTCAGGATCGAACCGAGGATGCTGAAGCAGTGAATCTGCACTACCATGCTGCCTCTTAAAACTAATAATATATTCTAATATACTAACATACACGAACGTTAGCTAATAGTATATTCATTTCCCTTTTTTAATTGCTATCAATACATTTTTAAAACAGTTTAAAACATTTTGTGTTTGTGATCTTTTTAACTCCCTTCTTATACCTGGGGGGAGGTTTACCTGCAGTCAGAGATGAGATCATCAAGTAGTTTAACGACCCTCTCCTCCAGCCTGTCCTGGTCACCGCCTGCTTGGAACTCCAACTGTACAAGCTTCAGATTTGATTCCTAATACAAATGCAGTCAAATATATAAATAAACATCGCTTAAAACAATATATTATTACTTTTCAAACATTATTCTCGTCTGAATGTGGCTGAACTTTGGCTCTGCCCTCACCAGACGCTCTGTGATGAACAGCAGCATGTTAAGGGCCTCAATACGGGGGCTGATGTCCTCCCACTCTGACGATAGCACCACCACAGGCTTCACATTCCCCCAAGGCAGGTAATAGTAGTGACAACCTACAGTCACACAGAAAGTCAGGACATTACTTACAAAGGCAGAAAAAAAAAATAATAATAATACAAAATGCACCTTGACCTACTTGCATATTAATCTGCTTAAATAACATACCTGTTACAGTGAGAGTCCAACATAATTTTATAGGGAAATTCCAAGCTGACTTTTCTGTTTAAATGTATTTTCTCAACTTTAGTCTAGTTTCTGAGTTCAATGGTTTTCTACATTTACATTTTACATAGATGTAACTCTGTACATCTAGCTGCTCATAGTGGTGCCAGTGCACTTGCTTCACCTCGGCTTAAAGAGACCAATACAGCATTGCTTACTCTTTTAGTCTAAAGTCTTTTACGGCTTTAGTCTAGCTGTCTGACCTCCGGTATTTCAGGCATACAAATTACACTCTCCTGAAAATGATGAAATAATAAAAAAATGATGCAGACAACTGCTGACCTTTAACAAAAGTATCTGATCAATAAAATAGCACCAGAATAACCATACAGACCACTCATATTTCAATATAATCATATGCTAAAAAACTTTTTTTTATTAACCGACATAGGTTTTTGAAATTGTACATGTTGGTAGAGTAACACTTCCTCTAAGTTGAGCGGTACCTTTATATAGAAGAAGAATTAATCTACCATGTGCAGTTTGAACAACCTATGTTAGTTAATAAAACTTTTGACCACTTTTTCATTACTTTCAGCACATCCTTCATATAACGTGTTCCACTCTACATATTTCCTTTAACAATCAGTGATTCGATGGCAACCACTGTTGCTTTCCATATCACAGTTAAAGGTTATTTCTCACCATCAAACACAGCTCGGCTGTACTGTGTCGTGGAGGCCAGAGGGAGGCAGGTGTAGTCAAACTTGTTGCCGTAGTTGCCGATGCTGACCTCAAACTGAATGGCATCATCCACGCCCTGAAGAAGGGTGGCCGAATAGAAAGCAGCAAACAGAGAGTACTTTCTCTTCCGCATGAATTTCTGCATGGAAAGCAAACAGAGGAGGATTTTCTTTTTAAGTTACCATAAAACAGTTTACATGGAAGCATGTTCAAGGCTTCTTCAAACAGGCAATTGTTACTTTTACATGGTGGATCCTCTTACCTCTACCACCAGAAGGTCATCAGGGTAAATGTCTTCCACTTTTTGTTCCACTCGTTCACACAGCTTAGTGGTGAGCTCCAAGAGCACCCGGCCACGATATGCCACACCTTCACCCTAAACCATATAAAACACACCATCACTAAAATTCTATTCAGTCTTCTCCATGCAAAGAGAGACATTCACTGCAAATGCAACTTTGCTTAATTGTAATGGATTTCAGTGTAGGTTAAACCTACTGTATTCCGCTTCGCACTCACTCTAGATTTAAAACCATTTAAAAAATCTTAATGTCAGGCAAAATGGTATTATTATTATGGAGGCTTTTATACGCTTCATATCTCACACAGCAATGCTTGGTTGTAATGTAGTTCAAGAGGAACTTGATTTATAGTAATTTACCTTGCCAAGGTTAAGCGCCTCATGGGGATCTGAGAAGGTGCTGAACTCTCTGGGACTTCCATACATATTCACATAACAGGGGCCAAATGTCGGCAGGAAGCCCAGGCTATCATCAACTAAAATAAAAATCTTGAAGTTAAATTGTGTGAGAAGTAAATGAGTATGCTTAACATGCTAAAATTACAGTATGAAAATCACACAGCGGATTTCACAAGCTACAGGTACTGCATTAGATTGTTTCATTGTGATTTTCAGAAGAAAAGAAAAGTACTTGGAAGTGGGTGAATGTTAAGAAGATTGAATCACACAGATACAGTAGAAAAAAAGACATACTGGCACTTTGGAGGGTCCTGGGGTTCAAGTCATCTGAATGCGTAGAGAAATAAAGGTTTCTTTAAATATAACTGAAAACTATAGTTGCACACTTACTCTTGCTATTTCACGCTCATGCCTTCAGACTTTTACTAACCAATTAGTCAACCATGAACAGGGCCGGTTCAAACACAAGAACGTATACAATCCAATCCATAAACATACAAAGTCTATCAATTAAAATACTAGAACAACAGGCATTGACAGAATTGCATCCTGGAGCACTGGATGCACTGGAGCACTGTGATTAAAATGGGACTTTAGATAACTGGGTGAGGATAAAAATACAAACAAATTTAAGTTTAGAAAGTTAGTTTTTGTTCATGCCACAGAATAGTATAAATGCAATCACAGCCATTTTACCTGCATGCACAAATATCATATAATCTAATATCACACCTGACCTATTCTTTGGACATAACTAAAAGCACAGTCATAGTCCATATATCAATGTAATCACTGTCCTCTGTAAATAAAGTCTAAAGGTAATCATAAGACTTTATACCAAAGTGCTCTTAAATGCTCGTTTCTGACTGGTTTCAGTTTCATACAGTATAGCAGTAGAGGTCAGACAGAGGTCCAGCTGCAAAGTTTATATAAATGCACTTCTAATACATTAACAACTTGTTAGGGAATTGTTTGGTGGATGCTACAGCTTTACAGATGTGTGTAATTGTTAATTTAGTGACTACAGTGAAGGATACTACTATTGATTTAACTGAGTATATGGAAGGATTGTTCATTGCCAATGTGTTGTAACAGAGAAAAAGATGTATACTTATGGATTATTGTTATCGCTATAAAATGGCAAAATGCATTAATTTTTCTATTATTTACTTCAAGGGGGAGAAAAAACAGAGGCTGATGAAAGAATGACTGCATATACAGTGGTGGCCAAAAGTATTAAGACAACATATGCCAAGTATTAGTTGTCCCTGTGATTTCACATTAATTCAAGCCTGGCTGAATCTGGCTGAAGTTGTGCTAATTAAATGTAAAGTGAAAAACTGGCTATTCAGCAAAGGTATTCAGCTTCTGAAGCCACGGCCCGGGTCATCTCCAGATTGAAACCCAAAGGAAAACTGTTGAAAATGGTGAAACAAGCAGTAGCTTTCAAAAAACCACCTTCGGTACATTGTTTTCAGGAAGCAATCAAGCAGGCATGAATTAAGCAAGTGACACCAGAGTACTGCAGACTTTTTGACTCTATGCCCAGCCAGATCCAGCAGGTTTTGAAGAATAAAAACCTACAAACTAAATATTGATTGTTGCATAGCAATTTCACATGGTATTTTGCATTAAAGCTTATATCAAGAATCAGGGCCAAGCCACCGATGTCTCAGAATATGCTTGGAGGTTAGTAGTCATGCATGTTTCACAATGCATTATGGAGAATTTAATATTATAAAACTTCCACTGTTCAAATTTATAGTAACTGCTTACTCTGATGTTGCTCTTTTTCCTGCACTCTGACTGTTACTCATTAGTGCTGCTGTAAAATTCAGAAATATGGCCTACGGTAGGGATTCAATAGAGTAATATATTCAATTTTAATGATTCCATAACCACAGGTCTCCCCCTCACGTGTATGTTTACGGATAAAAGGTCAAATGAGGATATATTACTTCAAACTTGAAGGTGCACTCACACTTGCAATGAGACCTTTTGTTGTGTTTCATATGAAAGTCACTGATTACCTTCTATCTCCCCGCCTGGAGCAGAGATCTTTGAAATACATAGGTGAGTGGTGCCAATGACATCATTGTGGCTCGCTCGATCCCTAGAAGATACAAAATAATGTTAACAAAAGATGTTCAAAGCGTATTTAAAAGGCATACGATATGATCAGATGAACAGAAGTCATGTGTAACGTAATTTTTTCCAAGATGGACTAACCAATCTAAAATACGAATCCTCATCTTCTCACACATGGATGGAAACTGCCGAAAGAAACAGCATTTGGCATTGAATAGGGGCATGAAGAAATTTGACTGATAGTTTTTATGTGCAGTTAAGTAACTCATCTTACTCTGATAGGGAGCGTAAGACTTTGGTTCCACTGTGGGTTGGCGTTCTTCTCCAATATCTTACTGCACATCTGTGGATATACATGCATTGGCGCTCAAACTCAAATATCTTAGAGGAAAAGAGCTCACGCAGGACTGTCCTTATGATTAATATGAAATGGCGAGATTCACCTGTTTTTAGTTTTTCAATCATCCATACTCAGGAGTAATTCAAAATAATTATTACCATCTTACCATGGCTATAATATTTTTGGGAAGCTTTTACAGGAATTGGAAATGTTGACAACTCATTGGTTGTATATTAGCCTGCTTTTCTATGCTTCATCATCACCGGCCAGCCTCATGACTCATGACTTGGAGCATTTTCATTAGGACCTGGTCAAATGTGGCTAAAACCTGGTTGGAACATTTTTGGTCAGCCAGATATAATTTCTTGTCTTGGGCTGGAGTGTCTCAAATATAGAGCAGCGGCAAATATATTGCAAAAAAAAAAAAAAAAGAAAAACCTCCCAGCTGTGGATCGATAGAACATTCAGTCATAAAAAACCCAGATGAATCTAGCGGGCTGTGGTGTGGACTGCCTGAACATGGCTAGCGCAGATCAAAGATGTTTTCGCATCATATGTGACGTTTGTACCGTTTTGCCGGCAAAGTTGACTTCTACTAATGGATCCACCAGGTTTTTTCGGTTTGAATCAAAACCCAGAATTTGCCTTATGCCATCCACAAATGCATCATCCACTAGCAGAGGGAAAAAACAAGAGAAGAAAAAGTCATATGGGGATTAAAAAAAGCTTACACAATAATGATGATATGCATGTAAATAATACGCACTCTGAGGCAAGTCCTCTGCCCTCAAGACTTTAAGAGTGAAGGTGGCTCCTCTGAGTGTAAGACCTGCTGGTCTCAGCAAGTTCGCTTCAATGTCTTCCCTTTCCTGAACACCCTCTTTTTCAGTCTAAGACATAAATTTCACAGATATACATTTCTAGAGAAATGCATTGCATATTTGGAAAAGCATATTTGATATAAGAACAAAAACAATCAAAACCTGATGTAGCTATTATTCTTACTCACCGGTGGCTCATCACCTGCAGCAAGGACTATAAGGCTGACCTTCAGATACCCTCTGGCCCCAGCACAAAGGTCATCAGGATCAGCCAGCAACAGCCACTTCCTAAGAATAGCATGTTCTGCCACAAGAATGGACATAAACAAAACCAATCAGCTTGTCACTAAGGTAGATCTCTTATTCCTTTGAATCGGAATTAAGTGAGATTTTGGAATGTGCTAAAGCATGGAACACAAGCATACAGCCAAGTGTCACAGAAGTCTGCAGTACTCACTGTGTTCATTATACACCATGCCAACATCCAGCTAAGAAAGGAGACAACAAAAGAAAAAGTCATAACTATTATCAGCTGTGCATAAGTGAACAGATCTGTGTGTCCCACAAACAAAAGATAAAAAGGAAGAACAGATGTCATGCAAAGAAGCACCAAAAATCAGTGTAAAGTGACAGCAAGTGAAACTGAGAATGCACTGAATGCAAAAGTAGAAGCTAAGAGAACACTACCTTAAATTCTCCAATGACGGAGTCTGTACGGAGAGACTTTGAATCAAATACCTTGAATAGAACACAGAGGGAAGTATTACTGTAGGATTAAATAATGTTACTACTGATAATAATAGTCCAATGTGAGGACCCAGATTGAGAGAGCAGGCTACCAGCCTTAAAGTCTAGCTTAAATGAATTACTGAATCTCCTTTGAACACAGTCACAATAAGTCTCGAGCGTGTACACCCCTTGCACCCTTTTGAAGATTTACTTTGCATTTTTTTTTTCAGTGAAGATCAGTTGGTACTTGCCCAGCATCCACTAACAATTTTATCGGAAATAGTTTATATATATATATATATATATATATATATATATATATATATATACACACACTTTATTTATTCAGGAAGTCACATTGAGATCAAGATCTCATTTGCAATTGAGACCTGAGTACAGACAAATAAAGACAAGATAAAAGTACAATGTAAGTATAAAAATGGCATACATATACAAGAACATAACAACTGCATACATGTACAAGTGCATTCTAAAATATCCTAGTGTAGACATAAAAGAAGGCAACAATAATATACATATATACACGCACGCACGAACAATTTTAAATCAAGAACCTCACCACGAGATGCCGCTAAAAACTACACACTGTACCTTTAAAAGGTTATTCAAACAAATGTGTGTCTGACCTTTGGGTAGAACCGTTTTGCTTTAATATACTGTAACTTTGTGTGCAATGGATTCTCTCTCTGTTGCTTTTGTCTCATCACTTCCTTCATCTCTCCCTCCTCTCTGTCTTTTCTCTCTTTGTCTGTTCTGCCTCAGATATGCATTGAGATGTCTGACTCCAGCAGTGTAACCAAGGTGGTGGAGAAATACAAGACTTTCTCACCGGACTCTTATAAAGAGGGCGTAGCTTGGTATGCATGTGTCCTTTTAGAAATGAGTGGTATGAAATGGTGTGAAATCAGTACTCTTTCCCCCGTGCACTCTTTAGTTTGCATCTGTATGTGTCGATGTATTTTTATATTTGAATCCTCACAAACTGACCAACTTCTTTTTCTCTCTCCAGGAGCAAAGTTGAACGTTTTGACCCGTGAGTATATCACTTTTTACACTTTCTCAGGTAAAAGAGAGAGACAAAACACATTTTTGCATGAGAATAATCAATATGATGACTGTTATGACCCACTGGGGTCAAGTGCAATGTTTCAAATCATTGTAACCTGAATAACATTGAATTGTTGGACTGTAGTCCTTGTTGTTAATTGTTAGTTGCAGCCTTAAAGGTTTTACAGGAAGAGAACATTATTTTTGATATAAAAACACTCATCTCACTGACATATATTTGGCAGAAAATAAGAGATAACTGAACAATTAATTCAGGGACACTGCATGAGAACCTGGAAATTGCATTTCTTATTTTCTTTTAACAAATCCAGCCATTTTGTGAGACTAACCCATTTACGACTGACTGACTTTTGTGTGTCATTTTAGTTTGAAGAGCAGGTCTGGTGAGACCACAAACGGCATCATGTACCCAGCTGTGAAATCACTTGTTGTTGTGGGACACAACAGGGTGCAATGTTGAAAAAGGGGGGTTAGGGGGGGTTAAATATGGAGATAATTTAATTTATGTATTGTTATCATCATATCTTACTATCACTTTATTTTATATATTATTATTAGAATGATATTGCTGTTACATCATATTTTTATTATCACTGTTTATTTTTCTCCACCACATCATCATCATCATCGATCACTGCCTCTTATGTAAACACACACACACACACACACACACACACACACACACGCGCGCGCACACACACACACACACACACACTACTGAATGTAATCTGATCAGATACCTATCACGTCATTGCATCATAACTGCTCTGTGTTCTTTTCTTTTATCTATATATGTCACAATTCTTTTTCTTTTTGTTACATTATTTCACCAATAAATAACAACAAAACAAACAACAACAAAAACAATGTGCTTTTTACCATGCTGTCTTTTATTTTGTGTCAACAAAAATACAAAATACATTTTCACTCACATTATGCTATAGACCCATGAGAAGTATAGTAAAAATAGTACATTTTCACCAAGGCTGCTGAGGAACACACAAAATTACTTTCTGTGTGTGTGTGTGTGTGTGTGTGTGTGCGTGTGTTGCGTGTGCATGTGCGTGTG
>JAOVVB010000043.1:11540006-11557736 GCA_028570985.1 Heterobranchus longifilis
ATACACACACACACACATATATATATATATATATATATATATATATATATATATATATATATATACTAATCAGCCATAACATTATGACCTGCCTAATATTGCCTACCCCCTCCCCCTTTTGCCACCATAACACTGATGCACTGTGTGTTCTGACACCTTTCTATCACAACCAGCATTAACCTTTTTCACACTAGCACTTCTAGTGGATCGGACTTCACGAGCCAGCCCTCGCTCCACATGTGCATTTATCCACCCATGACCCTGTCATAAGTTCACCGGTTTTCTTTCCATCGATTACTTTTGGCAGGTCCTGACAACTGCAGACCAGGACCATCCTACAAGGCCTGCAGTTTTGGAGTTCCTCTGACCCAGTACTCTAGCCATCACAATTTGGCCCTCCTCAAATCCCAAATCCTTCTGCTTGCCCATTTTATCTGGTTCCAACACATCAACTTAGGGAAAAAAGGTTCACTTGCTGCCTAATATGCACACCCACTTCGTTGCCGCCATTGTAACAAGATTTTTTAAAAGCTACTGTGAGAAGGCTGGACAAATTGTAATGGCTAGACGAGCGGGTCGGAGCAATATTTTGCAATGGCAAAGGCATCCAAAATCTGCATTAATCTCCTTAATATAGAGATGTGTCTGCTACCCACGCTCTGTAATGTCTTTATGGTGGTGGTCTTTAGGCTGCTTCCAGCAAGGGGTCGCCACAGCGGACCATCCGGTCTGCACATAGAAGTTCGGAAAAATTTTAGCCAAGTGCTGTTAATTGATGATTTTTTAGAGGCTGTTAACTCTAAATTAACTTCTCCTCTGTAGCATAGGTAAGTTTTTGTCTTGCTTTCCTGGGATCCTCTTCATGAGAGCCAATTTCATCATAGTAATCGATGGGTTTTGCAAATGCACATGACAATACTGTTCTTGCAAGAACTATTCCAGAACAGCTGCCCTTCGTGTCTTAAAATAACAACTGACTGTTGTTTATGTTGTAATTGTTACTTAGTAACCTAATTCCATGTGTGTTATTTCATTCACTCGCTTTATCCTGTATACAGGGTCGTTACGGGCCTGGAGCCTATCCCAGTATTCCACACACTACAGGTGATTTGGGAACGGCAATTACCCTAAATTATAGGGGTGTACTAATCTAATACTGTGTTTTGACGCCAAAAAGCTGGAAGTACATACATGTATAGAATGTCTTTGTATTGTAATGGAATTAAGATGCACAAGGTGAACTTTCTTTTAGCTACTAGTTTTTTGTTAATATTCCTCCCCTACCATGCTTCATTCTCTTTTATTTGCAAACAAATAGCCAGTCACACATTGTATTAAAATATCCAGAGGTTTAAAGGAGTAGCCTTTATGATGGAGTCAGTATTGCTTGCTTTATTTCTAGTAAAATGCATACACAAAAAATAATTTATTACACTGATAAAATTATAATCTATAAAATATTATCTCCTAATATTAAATAGGTGCTCCTTTTGTTACCAAAACAATGAATCACATTTCTATCAGAACCACCATTAACCTTTTAGCAATTTGAGCTCCAGTAGCTGTTCTATAAGATTGGACATGGACCAAATTGTGTTTGATGTTAGGGTCAGAACAGTTCCAAAACTTCAGCTCTTAGATGTTCTTCTGCAGTCTGCAGTGGTCATCACCTACTGAAGGTGCTCAAAGGAAAGAAGACTGGTGAATCGGTGTTAGAGTCATGGGGTGGCCAAAGCTTATTGATGCACGTGGGTAGTGAAGGCCGGCCCGTGTAGTCTGATCCAATAGAACGGCTACTGGGGCTCTTTTGGTTTTGGTGGCCAAATGGGCGACCTACTCAATATTAGGCAGGTGGACATAATAATAGGGCTGTTCAGTGTATATTTTTTTCATTGTAATTAATTCTTTCTTGCGTATGTATTTTTACAATAAAAAAATTATAATGATGATATGTATATCCTATCCCTAGTACTTAATATATTCTGGGGCTCAGACAGATACCTCCATGATTAAAACAATATTTTTGACATTTTTACCATATTTTGCCCCCAGGCTTAAATAATGGGTGAAAGAAATACAAACATATGCTTGTATTTTCCAACAAAAAAAAAAACACACACACACAAAAATAATAATAAAATGTCCTAAGATAAAGCTGTTTTTAAACACAAATACTTGGCCAAACTTTCCTGAAGTTATTTCCTATAACTGTGCAATTCCAGATAACACGGATACAAAACAGCTTAGACGGACAACTCCACCTTCTCCTGTCCATCCATTTCCATTCCATTGGTTAGGCACACACATCTATATACACACAATGCCAGGAAACAGGGCTTAGATGCCAAGAGCACGGTCCCACACTTGAACATGGTGTGTGAGAGAGGTATAAGCCGAGTGTTTAATGTCATCAAGTTGGAGATGAAAAACACCGTCTCTTAAAGAGGCCACTGGTGACGTCTAAAGGTGACCCACATCATTACTGAGGATGAGTAAACAAAACTTATAGCTCCCTCCCTTCAGGAAAAAGCTCTAGAGAGTTATAAGACATGAAAGAGCAGGCTGGCATGTGTGTACAAATCTGTGTGTGTGTTTGTTTCTGTGTGTATGTGTCTCCTCTAGTGCACTTTGACCTGCAAGTGAGGCTGAGGGAACATTTCACAAAATATTATAGCTGTTTCTTAAATCCAGAGCTGGGTGTGCCACATCACTGATGTAAGTAAAGTCCCTTTAAAGGGAAAAGCACAGGCTGCTATTTTTGCTTCACTTAGAGGAAATTAAGAGTCATCTGTCACAGATTGCATGCTACTGTACACTTGACATCCCTTCTAATGAGTGTTCCATAGTTTTCATTAGCCTCAGCTGGTAGTGCCTGTCATAATTCTTCACTTATGACACTTAAGAACCTTAAGAATCACTTTTATAGAATCACTGCTCTGTTTAAGAACTATATATTTACTATTTTTTTAGTTCACTGTCTTTTGTGTTCAGTTAATCTGTAGACATGACCTTTGCAAAAAAATATTTTTGTGAACCTTTAAAAGTGACCTGCATTTAACAGTGTCATCTTGGTAATACTTTATCTTAAGGCTTCTTTAATTACCATTAGCATTAATCATATATTTAAAAAATCATATATTAATAAACCGTTAATGTGAACAAAGTTAAAGATGGTGAGTCATCTTTCACTCACTCACTCACTCTCACTCATTCTCTATACTGTTTATCATGTACAGGGTCATGGAAGGCCTGGAGCCTATCCCAGGGGACTCAGGGCACGAGGCAGGGTACATCCTGGATGGGGTGCCAATCGATCACAGGGCACACTAATAGACACACATAAACTCACATACTATGGGCAATTTGGAAACTGCAATTAGCCTACTCTACATGTCTTTAGGCACCAAGTAGGGGAGAACATGGAAACCCCAAGCGCACAGACCTAAGACAGGACTCAAACCCTCGACCCTGAAGTTGTGAGGCCACAGTGCTAACCACTACGCCACCATGCCACCGTCAAGCAGTACTTTAAATGTTACTGAAATGCACATCCATTAACTACAATTATACCAATCCCATGTTTTGGGGTGGAAATTTTGGAAAATTCAGTCTCATTTATGAATGTTAAGAATTAATTAACCACTGCAAGCACATTAATTATGTGCACTTCAGTTAATGAATGGAATAAGTATTATTTAAAATGTTTATTGTAATTGACTCATTAATATAGCTAATGATGACACTTTAGCTGAAAGCTTTAATGTATAATTAAATGTATGTTACCAATTATTGTATGTTACCATTACCATCTTAATAATAACTAAGGGTTTTCCTTTGAGCTGTTTAGTAGATGTTTTCATGCATTCATTTTCATGCATGACTTCAACACTTCAATTTGGGTTTGGAAAACAGCCCCATTACTGAATCTTAGGAATAGCAAGTAAGATGCCATTGAATATAGGCTTTGAATAACAGCTTATTTAACTCATTCATGTGAGTCAAAAAAAGCCCATAAAGAGATTGGTGTGACCTACCCCAGTGTTGTTCCTTTTAGTGTCCATTAAGGATACAGTGAAGGTAGCTGCTAGGCTTGGGGAGTTAAGTACGTCTCTTAAAGAAACCCGACATTCCCCCAGAAATCTGCAGAATACACACAATGAAAACATTATGTTACGTTTATAATATATTATAAGCAATTAAACACTTTGTGGCAGATACTTCAGACAGATAAGTGAGGTCTGTCATAACCGTCTTGTATTCCTACTAACATATCACCATAGAAACACCACCAAACAACACTGTTTTTAATTTGGTATCTGGATCTTTTCCTATAAACACTGTATGTGTCACTCTGACAAACACTGTTTAGGTTCACATGGTTATTATGTCATTCAAGAGTCATTTTTCTTTTCTGTTTGTCTTTCTTTCTTTCTTTCTTTCTTTCTTTTATCATGAGGTGGCTTGAACATATATTTATCCAAAACACAAAGAAACTTAAAACCTATTTTTAAGGAGCAGTATATTGCTGGATGTGATGATAAGATGGCACACTGCAGCAAGTCACATCCTGTGGGCATTCCCCTTCATTTATGCCACTCATCCTTCCTTTTGCATGACTCCCTCCTTAAAACACACTAATAGATATCCTAAGTGACCCTAAACATGCCCCAAATGACTTCTCCCTATTTCAGTGACTTTCTTGATTATTTTGGACATTGTGTGAGATGTTTATTTATTTGAATGCAGCAATAGTAACATCATTAAGTAAAGGCTGCAAACCAAAACTATTATCAGCTATGCATGTCAGCTTTCATTATTCATTATTATTCTTCATTAAATTTGGGAAAAATGAATAAATACACTTTAGTTGGGAAACCATGCTTTTTAAAAAATTTGGATTGTAACTCCACGCTACATCACACAGATTGTATGCTGGCTGTTCTGTCTCATTTACCAATGCTGTTTATTGTTTGCTATTGGAGCTCACATCTGTGCTCAACAAAAGCACGGCAATAGTGCACAAAAAAAAAAAAAAAAAAGATTTTAGACTTTAAGTGACAAGTCTAGCTTTTACATATTGATATTATGTCTGTTTTACTATAAACTAGGTTTACAATAAACTAGGTTTGCAAAGGTACTTTAATTCATAGCTTAAGATCCATACTTGTTTTTGACCACTATTTCGTATTATTTATTCTTCTTCAAATTACATATTTTAATTCAGTGGAAATTCTACCCTTAATTTAAAGATGCTGATATTTAGTGTGCAATTCGTCATAAATGTTGTTGAGAATAATGCATTAGCTAAAGGCAATCAGTATATCTGAGTTATTTAAGATTGCCAGTGATTAAATCTCAACAATGGTGGCATTAGTGGTTCATAAGCCTGTCATTCAATCCCAGTTAATGCCCCACACCCACTTGAGGTGCAGGGCATTGTTATGCTAGTCCCAAACCCGGATAAAAATGGGAGGGTTGCGTCAGGAAGGGCATGCAGCATAAAACCTGTGCCAAAATAAAGAAAAAGATGTGTGGATTGAATGATCCACTGTGGCAACCCTTAAAAGGCATCTGAAAGAACAGCAACAAATCCCAATCATGATTTGCTCATGTTTACAGGCTTGCAGTACTTGCAATACCTACATGTGTGTAAGAAAAAAAAATGTCTGAAATTTTTTTAAATCATTTACTTATTGGTTCTGACTATTTTCCACAACTCCTAATAAACTCACTGTTCATTATGCACATTCCACAGTCTGCCAAACACAGTTATGTGGTTATCTAGAGTGAATGTTTTTATTGAGCAGCCATGCAGCAGAAAGAATGAGAAGAATGGTCACCAAAAGCTGGAAGATATGAGTTACTAAGCTCCAGGACTCGAATTCTGTTGAATGTAAGATTTTAAGGCAATGCCTTTCTCTGTATTTAAAAAAAAAGTTGTTGTTTTTTTGTATTTGGTTTGAAAATTAAAGTGTTGTTTATTTTCTTGTAGAAAGAAGTAATTTCTATCACTATTGTAATGACTACAATTTCTTGTTATTAATATATTAATATTTTTTGGGAGGGGCAGCAAATATATGTTGGCATGTGTCCATCGCATGCAGTCTGTATATTTCTTTTGTTTGTACAGGAGTATGGCAGAAATATGGTTTTATTCTGGAGCCCAGTAAGTCAGTACTATTTATAGCCATGTTAATGAACCTTGTTCTATGAGCACAGGTATTAGCTTTACCCTGTAACATATTGTATTGTCAATATATAGTGTAAATCAAAATGCAAAACACTGTTAACTGAGTAGTTTGGGTGGACATTTTGCTTTAAACATGGCAACTCTGACCACGAGCTTCAAGGAGCTGTTCTTCACAGGTCCACAATGTTGTTTATCGGTTTGCTCCCATTAAGAGTTGCCACATCAGATTAGCCAATCCACAGTTGCTGTTGTTGTTTTTTATTACTTTTGGCACAGATTTTACATATTTACAACACAAAACCCTCTTGAAATAGTGCATAGGTCAAGTCATGGAGGAGAGTTTTTTTTTTATTTAGAGAGCAGATTTTAGAAAAAGAAAGTGTCAGTAACATAAAAGTGGAGGCTTTAAGGAGGAGGAACAGGATACGATTTGGGATAAGACTTCAAATTCCACATACCATTCTGTGTAAACTCTAGAGAATGTTGTTTGTGAAAATCCCAGAAGATCAGCAGTTTCTGAAGTACTTAAACCAGTCTATCTTCTAGCAACTGTGTCATGGTTAAAGTTATAGAGATCGCACCTTTCGCCCATTCTGATGTTTGATGTGAACAATAACTCACACTCTTGACCTGTATTTGCATGATGTTATGCATCATGCTTTTGCCACATGATAACTGGCTGACTGGATAACTGCATATCTGAGCAGACGTACATAATAAAGTGGAATACAGTATGTATTAAAACCTGTGTCAGCGTACAAACACACATACCTGTTCCTTCCCATTTTTTCATGGTCCTTCACAACTACATGCAGCTCTGCTGCTGAGTCTAAGGGCACTCCTTTTAGGTCCCATTCAAAACCCTGACATAAAGAAGAAAGACAAAATGAAAATTTGAGAAACAGATATGAAGAGAAAATCATTCTTAATTAGATAAGAGTGAGAAAAGTAAAGTGCTTTATTTTATACCAAATAATAATTTTATTGGTAAAAATTTAAAACTGTCAGGACTATTATATTTTATGACCTATATTCCATATATGCACATACAATTTCCATTATTAAAAAATAATATTTAATAAATAACATAAAACACAGTGGATTACTAACCTCATTCCAGACAGGGTTGACATTGTTTTTAACCACTTTGGTCTTCTTCTTAGACCCTGAATAAAGGGGGAAAAGCAAATAATTGTAGATTACACTTAATAACTCTGATGAAAAATATAAATGTTTACATGCTTATGCACCTTATTATGATCATGACTAGATTATCCTTGTTGGAAAATACACCAATAACAAAATGCAAGTGTGAGATGCAGTGTGAGATCTTGTATTTGTTAATTCCCGCTAGTATTACTACATGAGATGAGGATGATGGGTCAGATTGTTCAAAAATAATAGAAGGAAACTGAGAAGGGAGGCTGTGTACTGACTTCCAGTGTATACAGGAAGTGGTGATCCTGCTAACTATAAACAGATCTAATCAAAGTAAACATCTCTATTAGACCTAGAAATTGATAAACATCAGAGAAGATTGTAAATAAAAATACAATAAATAATACTAAAAATGAGAGAGGGTAGTTCATATCAGCTGGCACTAACTTAGAATCACAACATAGACAAGGTGTTCGTTTGGTATGTTTTACTTCCAAGAGTTACCAGTATTTTCCAAGAGCTACATGTTCTTCATTCTGACTGATTATAATGCCATTGTTAGTTAAATAAAAAACAGTGCATAAATCTGCCAAAAAAAACTAAATGAATTCAGGAAATGTCTTTCCTGTTGTGCCACAGAAAGCAGGCATAAAAATAACTTATCTGGCAGGCACGCATCAACGGATATTTTTGGAAACTATCTACACTCACCAATGGTTAACTAAAATAGAAACACAATTTTGAAATATTTTCTCAACAGTTAGACAAGAACAGCTGGTGTCACTAAAGGCCAGAGTGATCTGAGCTTGTATAAATTTGAACCCAAAAACTCTCTGTCTCTGATTCTAAAAATTAAATGGAAAAGATAATGTGTCCTCATCAGACCCAGGTTTGGTGGCAACCAAGTGACATGTAGCACAGTCATTTGGAAAGAAAATCTTGATATAGAGATAAATAAAGAAGTGCATACAGTATATACATCCAGAGACTTCCTTTTCATGCAACTACAGTACACACTTCACCCCACCCCTCATTCCTTCTCTCATAGCTTGTGCCTTACTTAGAGCCTCCTCTGTGCAGAATAATTTGCATCCATGATGTCTATAAATGGAGATGGCATTCAGTATTATGAGGGTGGAAATGCCTGGCTACTTCAACCTTTCCATTGTCCGTCTATAAAGTAACAAAAACAACTCTTTTTCATTTATTGAAGCTAAATATAGTCAATTGAGATTTTGCAGGAACTAGTGTTCACAATGCATTATATGGATTATATACTGTATATATTTCATCATATATTTGGTGCAATCTGGGAAATGCCTTCACTCTTTCTAGTATAAACCAGTCATAACAATATGACTATGACCACTGACAGGTGAACTGAACAACACTGATCACCAACTATACACCAGCAATCTGATAAAAAGATTATGAGCATCCAAGGCTGCAGGGACAGGCCAGCCCTTCCAGTTCGCTTAAAAGCCCATGCAGCACAAATCACCAAACAAGTCAACGCTGGCTATGATAGAAAGGCACCAGAACACCCAGTGCACCACAGCCCACTGAACATGGAGGCCAGTAGGCAAAGCATAAAAGGCTGCTGACCTGGCCTCCAAGCTCTTCAGATCCTTATCAAACTGAGCACCCATGGGATGTGCCAGACAAACAAGTCAGATCCATGGATGCCACACCCCACTACCCACTGCATCCGAAGGATCTATTCACGATATCCTGGTGTCACACACCACAGTATACTCTGGGAGGTCTTGTAGAGTCATGCCCCAGATCTGCGCCGGTGGCACAAGGAGAACCCAAAACCTTGGTTGTTTTAATGTCCATGTTATGGCTGTTCAGTGTATATAGTATTATTATACTATACTACTGTATACTGTATACAGTATATATTAATATAGACTATACATATAAAGTAGAAATGGCAAAGTATATTACTAGCACTAAAATCTTTTTTTTTTGTTTCAGAATTCATCTATGGCAACATCCAACTGGATATCCCAGCATGCACACTTACATGTTCTGTAGATAAAATAAGCAAATGTAATAAAATGCCATTCAATCTGTCTATTCCAACCAATGGGTCAAAATTCATTGAACACAATCCCAATTACACAATCTTGAGCCAAGAGGTCCAGAGATACAGAGGGGGTCAGTGAACTCAAGAGCTCTTTGTACCCTACAACTTTTACATCCTATTAAACACCTACATTCACAGTACAGGCTGCAAAGACAAATAACCAAGAGCAAAAGTGATGGCAAAAGATGTGATCTGGATGTTCGATCCGATACTTCCGATAATTGCAAAGTGAGACCTGGTATTCGAATTCAGAGTATAAAAAAACACCCTGTCCTACATTCTCATGCACACATGTAGGAACAGGAAATAGAACACAATGACAGGAACTACCAATCATCTTATAGTGCAAAATAAAAGTAGCTAACTAGAGCCCATGTTACTCATTCATTCCATTGGAATCGAGCCAGGACAGTCTCTGTTGTTCATCTGTATTGAGCTGCAACAACACCTCTCATTGATTCGTATGGCATAAGAACAGGCAAGTCACCAGTTCTACTCATCACCAGTCATACAACTGAAACAAAATTCTGCTTGTCTATCCCGAGCTGCCATTGAGCAACAATAGATATATTGACATGGATTGTTTGTGGTCATAACTGATATTACAAAGTCAGTTATTACATTGCAACATGCAGCAGTTACAAAATACTTTAGAATGGTTATATATTTATCAATGTATCTTTGACAGATGTTTATTTATCAATTATGTATCTTTGGTAACCACTTCATTTCAATCAGACATATAGTGGAATAGACGTATATTGGATAGGGCCCAGTTTATTACGATGTACTATAAGCACATTAATTAACACCTAGGGGTTAATTAATTGTTGAACAAACATTCCATCTACCAGAATGTCTTTGGGGAGATTGAAACTGAAAAACCCACTGAAAACCCTCAGGCACAGTGAGAACTCCTCACCTGACCTGCACATGGCAATGCTACCCACCATGCCACCATAATCTGCATAAATTCAAATATTAAGTTCTTCATTTCTCCACCAAGATCCGTTCTGTACATCTTACCTCTAAATGTGATACTGGCTAAGGGATCACTTTGCCGTTCCCCTTTCTCCACATTCTTCAGGTTGGTCGCTCTCTGAAGAATACACCTCAACATGCTGCCACAATAACTGTCCAACTCAACTTTCCAACAGACCAGCGGATACTCCACACATCACAGTAAATATCCACATGCAGCGAGTATAGAGATATGTGCACAGTCACTTCTTCTCACAATGAGGTCCAGAATGTAAATCCTCTACATGCACAACTTAAAGTAGATTGAGAATACTTCTCAGTGCTCTCGTACTAAGATCTGTGACACAATGAAAAAGTCAGTGGGAACTTGCTGAGACATATAGTGCTAACTCGCTTTGGTCCAGACGCCCCACTCCAAAAACCCTGCCCATGTGTTGAGAGGAAATCTTAACATTTCCTGCTGCTTTGTCCTGTCTCTCTCTCCGCCCCCTCCCTTTTTTGTCTGGATGGTAGAGTTTGCATACAAGACCCACATGGACCACTTAACAATAACAATAACTAAAAAAGTTCACATGGGCAATGTCCATCATTTCAGATTCTGTAAGACTTTCTTAAATGATTAATTAGCCGTTTCATTTTGCTGTTAAAGTTGTTGTTGTTGATGATGATGATGATGATGATGATTGAGAATGATTACCGATCATATTGATGTCTCGCAGTACTTGAGAATGGTTTGGTAAGAATTAAAGTTTAACTGTAGATCCTATGTGTTTATCATGTGCACAGTCCTTTTTGGAAGATGGGTTTGTTCAGATGGTGCTGCAAAAGAAAAGCTCTTAAACTGGTTTCACTGTTTATTATCACTTAAGATCTAACGGTTCTATTAAGGCTTCATGTTTATGTTAGCCATGTGTCTTTCTTTAGGCAAATCATTCTCATACAGTAACATTTGGCAGATTGTTTACAAGTTCAGAATAAGCTTTAAGCTTTGATGTAGTATTACTAAAAATAAGGAATCTGAAAGTTTCTTTTTTTGTGGCATGAATCAGCATTTCTCAATGCTTCATTTATTGGTTCTTCCTACCTTTAGCCAACTGAGAGGCAGTCATGATTAAATCAGCATGCAAGCAATATGATGTTCCCTACTGATTAAATTAACATAAGAGTCAAAAAACAGGAATAAGGAGGAAAATCCCATCAATGCTCTTTTTAACAACAATGTTTTCATTAGCAAATGCAGCTAGAGGTTTCAGCTTAATGGTGTCATATTAGTTAATGGGCTGGAATGAAAATAAATGCTATATTTTACTTGTCTTAAGATTTCAGTCTGATGAATGAATGCTATAGAAATGGTATAATGAGAAATGAGTCCATAACTGGTCTAGTTCTTTTTGTCTCATTCCGCTCATAAAATCCACGTACAGTATTTTACCTGGAGATTCCTTAACATTAGCAAAAAAATAAAAATAAAAATAATCTGGAGAACTTAAAATGTGGAAGTAAGATGGATGTTAAACAAACATAGTCACTTTTTGTCTGGCATTTCTCTGGTTCACCACACAGGAATAAATCCTCACTACTGACAAAGCACCCATAGAGGAGTGACTCCCACATAGGCCCTAAATTCTCATGACAGAGCACTCCTAATAAACACAGCGCCATGCTCAACTAAACAGACACATGCGCACAGTTACAGTGTAACAGGACTCCTCTGCATGCCCCAGATGCAGAAAGAGAGAGAGAGAGAGAGAGAGAGAGAGAGAGTTTTTCCAATAATAACCTCAGCTGCTGAAATGTGAATATACATAAATACACATGAATACAGAGACAGGGGACATCACAAATCTACAGAAGAATAGAATGAATAAAGCCAAATGTTGTATGCTATTTATCAGCTTATTTAAAAACCACCTTCCAATTCAATGCTGTAGCCCTGTTCCCGGGACGCTCATCCCTACCATCATATGTGACACAGCAGTAGGCATCTGTGATGTCCTCATCGTGCGTCAGCACATTCTGGGCACAGAGAATAAACACACGCAGCATGAGGAGACAGCAGCACCAGCCTCGTCCACATCCACTTCACTCTAGTCCAGCACACTACAGAGGCGAGGACAGTATGCGTCTGGATACAGGCAGGACAGCCTGAAAGATTCCTTAAGCAGACAGCAAGAGGAGAGAGGAGGGGTAAGAAGCAAAGCAAGTGAGAGAGAAGAGAGCAGCTTGTGGCAGACTAGGTCTGGTTTAGTAGCCTCCAGCTGCCAGGCTATATACCCACCCACACACACAGAGTTAGAGAGCCTGACTCATGCTTTCACATACGGACACTCACACACTGACCCTTCAATCATAGGCAGTATTCTGCTTAAAGGCAAAGAACACTTTGCAAATAGTATTTTAATATCACATTAAAAAAAATCCAAGTATATATTTACAGTGTACAGTGAATATAAAATGTGTATAAACCAATGTTAAAATGTCAGGTTTCTGTGATGTAAAAAATGCAACATACAGTAGATATGTAAGGTCAGACATTTATCTACTATTTATGTGATATAACAGGCAACAAATTTTCGATAATAGAAACGGGGGCTTACAATAATGTGATTGCATATGTATGCACCCCTTTTACAATGGGGCATGTGGCTGTGAAGAATGAATCTCTTGTATTCTTATCAATCTCTATAAGGTAAGATGAATAGAGAGAGCCCCATCCTCTAAATAAGCCCACCTAAACATTACAAACCACTATGGCCTTGATCTTTTTGGCAAAATTTATTAAGATTAATTTTCCACAAAAACAAGACACCATGTGGCTGATGTGAAGCATATTAGCTAGAAATACTTGTCAAATTAAGATGGGCTAGCATTTTTTTATGTCTCTGTTATTTTTCTTAGGTGTTTACCCTATGAGCTCAGTCTTATCATGTTATCAGTCAGCCAATAACATCGTTAAATACTACACAATGCTAGCTTTATGTGTGTTATCAGGAAGCCATTGATCATTTTAGGGCTGGATAAAATTAAGATTAATTTGTTTACTGGTTCACTTTATTACATTCATACATCTGATTACATTTGCAAAGTGTAGTGTGAGAGTTGTGTTTAATGACAGGGGTAGTTGACCATGTACATAATGAAAATATTATTTTCAAAAATTTTACATTAAATAAAAAGCCAGACAAATAGGTTTCAGTACAAGCAAAGCTCATTGATTTCATCACAAAAACTTGTTTTTGAAACTTTGCACATCTTGTCAGCAAAATAGCTAGAGAGCTAATGATTACCTAACCAGCTACTGTAGGTTTTTAAACACACCAGATTACAAAAACTTTTTTTTACTATTTGATTGTATATATTGTATATATAAACTTTTTGAAAACCAATTTCTGCAAATATCAAAATTATCAAATCTAATTCAATATGTATGTATTGTATACATTATCAATCTAAATAATAATAATAATCTTTGAATAATGTTACAGTATAAATGAGAGGCAATTAATTTCACTGTGAAGACATGATAAACGTTTGTTGGAAAATCAACATTCTGAGAAAGATCTCTGTAATCAAATTGTAAATATGTATAGTAATGGTCATGTATCATTTCAGAAATTAAGCTGTCCCAGAAACTGAGATTCAGGTATTTCCACAACAGGAACTGTGGTTTATAAGGCTAATAAAAGCACAAACATCAAACATCATTCAAGGAAATATCTAGATGTTGGCATAGTTCATGTTAAAGTACAGTAGATGTATACAGTATATATATATATATATATACAGTATATTGGAGCTGAACGTCCAAATATGGAGAAAGGTATGAAAACTGCAGCACTTTCTACATATGTTTGGATGACATACAGTAAATCGTCCAGTTGTCCATTGTTCAGCTAGTCTTCAGTTACAAAGGCTATAACCCTACACCACTCCAATGTCTTCCATGACGTGAACAAAGTATTCTCTAAACATGACACTGTAAATAAACCAGCAACAAAATTAGCTTTCTGACATCACTAATAAATGTGGGTGTGTATTAGGTTTAATGTGACACAGCAGCTAATGTTGACCCCTTATACGTTGCTCCAGTGGCCTAGAATTGCTCCTGAGATCTTGTTACTGCTTTTTCGCGTATTCCTCATGTCTGTAAAGCTTTATGTATGTTACGTAAATCAATTACTCACTTAAAGGCTGCCAACATTAACTAATTAATTTTTTACTTTAATTAAAAATCATTTATTTAGTCCTTTTAGCAGTCGAAAATTCCACATAGTAGCATTACAGAAAACCAGATATAGATCTACAGTAGTTTGCAAATGAGCAAACCAGAACTGGCAGCACTAAGGCTAAACTCTCTGAAGATAACATGATGAACAAACCTGGAGAGGAACTAGACTCAGATCAAAACCCATCCTCTGCTGAATTTCACGGAAAAGACTGTGATTATAACCTACACAGTGTACAGGAATAGAAGAGCAAAAGCAAGCAGTACTGAGTGTGTTGAAAGAATGTTCACCAAGTATCTGGATATTTATGAAAGTGAACCATCCTTAAACAGTGATTAACCATTACCAACTTTCTTACTATATTTAATTATACAGAAAACTGCTGTAAATTGGGATTATTATACCCATATTTCATTCATGAAAGAATACAGAATTTTAATTTTGTTTTATTATTATTATTATTATTATTATTATAAACAGTGACCTATCTACAGTATATACATGTTTATCTTAATTTAGGGTGACAATCCATCGCAGGGCACACACACATACAGTACATACACTCATTCACACACTACAGGCAATTTGGGAACGCCAATTAGCCTAATCTGCATGTCTTTGAACTGTGGGAGGAAACCAGAGTACCCGAAGGAAACTCACCAAGCACGGGGAGAACCTGCACACTACATGTCCACAGACGCGTGGGTTGAACCTAGCCAGGAATTGAACCCAGACCCTGGATGTGCAATGGGACAGTGCTAAGTCACCATCCACCTGGAATTTTCAATTCAATTAAATTTTTTTTCATTTATCACTTTTAACGGTGGTCAGCTTTACAGAATTAAAAAAAATGAAAATAAATTTGAAAGATGGGAATATAAATACTAATTATCAGTTTGCCCAGATGAGCAAGCCTGAGGTGACAGTGGCAAGGAAAAACTCTGAGATGACCTGAGGTGACTTCCAGAGAAGGAAGAAACCTTGAGAGAAACCAGACTCAACAGGGAACGCATCCGCATTTGGGTGATATCAGACAGATATAGCAGGAAATGATTTGCAGTCATACTGTGTGCTATGAGGCTGAAAGTTCGGCATCATGGGAAAGAGTTTTATGTTAATATAAAGTCCACTTTCCTTGTAGGAGATTGCTAAGACTCAAATTAACAGTTAAATATACTGGCAGTCTCATAATATAAAAGGTGAATATATATTTAGTGCAGAGTGCAAGCAGGTACTCCAGCAGGACTAACTATGACAGCATAAATAAAAATGAGAGCCAGAAGGAAACACAGACATGAGGGCTCCCTGGGAAGCAAAGCTGTAGCTGTTTTCCATAGTACATTGAAATTAAACACTATGCATATAGCTTGGCTTTTCAGCTTTAATTTTCAGGGTATTTACATCCAAATATACCTTAATCAGTATAACCAAATATAACCACTCACTCTTCCTTCAACAAACCTGGGTAATCAATGCGAGTGGTAGAAGACAGCAAAATTTCACTGGTAAATTACATTTTCACCGTGTGGATAAAATAGGAATGATGTGCTCATATCTTTAGTAAGGACTGTGGCAGCTGCATTTACTGTATGCTTATGTACCTAGTGGAACATCCAGTCAATAAGGCATTACAACAATCCATCTTAGTGGTAACAAAAGCACTGAACTATTTTTATACATCATGTAGTAACATGTAAGTGATTTCTTATCTTGGCAATATTTCTGAGATGAAAGAATGCTCTCCTAGTAACATTATCTTCAAAGAAAAGATTAAAATCAATAATTGCACAAGTCTTTTACTGCTTCACATGATGAAATCGAAAGACCATCCAGAGTTACTGTGTAATTAAGACGCTTACTTCTAGCTGCATGTGGTCCTAGTTTCAGTATTCTTTTTTGTCAGAATTAAGTAGGAGGAAGTTAATAAGCAAGCTAATGTCCCCCACACATTCCTAATACCATGATTAATAATTATGTTACCCAGAGGAAGCATATAGAGAGACAATAGCAGTGGACCTAAAACAGAACCCTGTGGAACACCAAACTTCATTTTAGTACATGTAGTATAGTCGCCACAAAATCTACAAACTGATAACGATCAGTCAAATTAGACATGAGCCAGGAGAGGGCACTTCCCTTAACTCCTACAATATTTTCAAATCTATCACAGAGAATAGTATGATCAATGGTGTGAAAAGCTGCACCAAGGTCAAGCTGACATTAGTAATCTAAATTCAGCATTATTACAGGGTTTCCTGAAAATAATGAAAGAGCACCAAGCTAACATTGTAAAAACATATAAAATTATATATAAAATAAGACACATAAAATGATTTGGGGGACTGTAAGGATATGAAATAAATATGACACATACTTTTAAAATTTTAATATTTTTTCCAAATGTGCTTAACGTCCACTAAACCGGAAGTATTAAAGAAGATTCATTTATGCAAAGTTATGTGATTGTGGCCTACGTCGATTGGACCAAACTCCTTTACACCAACGTCACCAGTGTAGTCAGATGCCCCATGGGAACCTCACCGTCCTTCCCCATCAACGTTGGTGTGCACCAAGGCTCGGCTCTCTCACCGCTCCTGTTCTTATTATGTATGGACACTGCGACCCCCGATCTCCAAACTCCACACCCGTGGTCACTCCTGTATGCTGACGATGTTTTCCTGGTGAATCAAACCAGAAGAAAGCTGCAACGACACACGCAGCAGTGGAAGACACGCCTGGCCGACCACGGCTTGAGACTCAACACCAGGAAGACTGAATATATGGAGGCCGGCCCTCAAACCGACGGCACCATCAGCATCGACGGAGAGGACCTAAAGAAGACCAAGGAATTCAAGTATTTGGGATCGACGATCAGCAGTGACGGGGACACCCTCATGGATGTGCGAGCCCGGGTCAATGCCGCATGGGCGAAATGGCGTCAAGTGACAGGCGTACTGTGTGACCGTCGGATGCCGGATCATCTCAAGGCGAAAATCTACAAGACAGTAGTCCGCCCAGTCGCCCTATATGGATCGGAATGTTGGCCAGCCACCGCCAAGCATGAACAGGCCCTGCACACAATG
>JAOVVB010000043.1:11584717-11606460 GCA_028570985.1 Heterobranchus longifilis
GTTTGTATATGTGTGTGCGTGCGCTAGATAAGGCTAGTGTATTAAAGATTAACCCGCGCCGTCTCGCGCACCTTCCGCACACATTATTAAGTCCCTGATCACCGACTTGATGGACTATTTAACACCACCATGGAATCAAAGGCTCTTATTTGAGACACTCAGTTTCCTGATCGTTATGAGATGCTTAAAGTATTCTCCATACATAGTCACAGCGGCTTTGTGGATCCGTAATGTAATGCGATTGATCGCAAGCCTGAAAACCTACGCACTGGTTAAACAGCAGTGTGGACCGCTTGTGGGAATAAAACACAGGGTTTATTGGTGGTGGTGGAGGAGGAGGTGTAATGGGCACTCAGCGGGGCCGCGCATGGTAACAAAAGCGCGCCCCCGGGCACTGGGGTCAGGACGAAAATGATCGAGCCTGATACTGTCGCACCGGTGGCCAAAACGCTGAACAATGAGTGTGGATTATTGCTGATATATATTTTTTTGAGAAAGGGGCAGAAATCAAACGGAATAATTCGCGACCTGATGAGATCTGCGTCTCAACATCTCAGGCATTCACACACACTACACAAATCAGCTGCTCTTTAAATAGGTTAAACGCCTCTGCGTGTGTGTGTGTGTGTGTGTGTGTGGAGAATTAGGTGGAAGTGGAGGTGGGGGCAGCGTCTGTCAGTCAATAATCTTAGCCAATTAACTCATGAGGAATGCTGCGCGTCAGGCGCGAGCTCGGGAACGCCTCCCTCCGCTTTGTTATTGTGACTTTCCCCTTAACGCGTCTCGCAAATCAATGAAAGTAACCTATGTTATTTCCTCTTTAATGTCTGGAAATGATTTGACTCGTTTGAGTAAGGAGCAGACTGGCAGGATGTGATTAGCGGAGATGATTAATGGGGTTGGACTCTCACTCACTAACACCTGACCAGAAGCTCGAGTTGTGCGCAATAACCTTTTTTTCTTTTTCTTTTTTTTGCTTAAATAAAAAAATCTTAATAGTCGACTGTTGATTGTGTTTCAATAGCATTGTAATGCGTTTTGTATTGAAGGCTGCGTTGTGAAACGCAGATTTTATTAATATTCACGGGGAGTCATAAGCTCTCTGACCCTTCAGCACCTCGGCTTATGGTGTTTAATGAGCGATGAAGCGCACTCTGGTCATTAACCTAAGCGGAGAGCTCTGGTGTAGGCTGTGTTCAAGCGCTCTCTGGTTTGCCGCAAAGGCACGAAACCAACATCCGGTAGTTTTTCTGTAAGTCTAGCTCATATAACTGTGTATTGGCCGTTTGGGAGAGAAGTAGATTTTTAAGGTGATGACTGCTTGTCTCTCTGCTGTGATAAAAAAAAAAACGCTTGCAGCGGTTATTCAAGGGGAATTCCTCAGATTTTTTTAAATGGAAAACTAATTGCTTTGTCAGAAAGTGAACACTCGTGCAGCTTTTTGTTGTTTCAGATAGCAAGAATGCTTCAGTCTCACGCAGCTCAACTACCAGGTGTCTTCTGAGATTTTAGCTCAAATGTTAACAACGTTACAATTTTTTATTTTATTTTTTTTTACAACACCTAGCTTTACATGTGGCACCAATCAGTATTCTTCATAATAAGGATCTGTTTTGAACCTTTCAAGCTTGAAATCAATTTTGAGGACCATTTTGTCTAAGGGCTGATAGCTATCACTAAAACCGGTGCTCCTGAGATCAATAGAAAAGGCCGCTGATAACACTCACAAAGCATCTCTTCTATACAGTTTTATACAGTACTCAATACTAATACTGATCAAAATCATTCGGTCAAAAAAACATCAGGGGTTTTCTAGGGGCGGCAGCCAGTATTCACTGCCATTGTGTGTAGCATCGCTCTTTAGCTGAAATCCTTTGTAAGTAGGTTCTTAGGAGACTATAAGGTATAAGCCATGACAGAGATACTCCTAGGATCGGTAACAAAAAGAAACCCATATAATTATAATAATTAAACACCATCAAAGCCAGTTGCTATTAGGGCTTTAAGGCATATCTATATATATATATATATAGATATAGATAGATTTTTTTTTTAATGTATAATAACACTCTGTCATCAAAAGTAGATTTTATAGTTGATGTTTGCTAAACAGTTTTGACATATTAATAAAAGAGATATTCTGGGGCTGCCCTTGGATCTACTAATAATTCAATGCAGTCTGACTGTATTAACCATACATGATCTGAAAGTAATCATTAGCTTGATGAAATAAGGGATATACAGTACCAGTCAAAAGTGTGGACATACACTCTAATTCCATGGTATTTCCTGATTTGTATTTATTTCCACATTGGAAAACAATGCTGAAGGCATCCCAAATATGCAATCATCTCCTTAAAATAGTTGATATTGTGATGTGTATGCTACGTATGCTCTGTGAAGCCTTCATGACAGCTCTAACCCGAGATGCTGTAAATTGGTGATTTCTGAGACTGGTAACTCTAAATGAACTCCTCCTCTGCCACAGAAGTAAGTTTTGGTCTTGCTTTCCTGGGATGGTCTTCATAAGAGCCAGTTGTCATCATGGTCCTTGATGGGTTTTGCAAATGCACTTGACAAACCTGTTCTTCCAAGAACTGGTCTAGAACAGCTGAGTTTTGTTGTTGTTACTTAATTACCTGATGCCATATGTGTTATTTTGTAGTCAAAAGTCCGTTATTACTGTTCTAGAATATAGAAAATAAATCCAAACTTGTGTCCAAACTTTTTACTGGTGTATCAAAAATTTTGACTGGTACTGTACCTCTGACTATGGTTATATGATTATAAATATGTCTTATGGAAACAGTGGAAGAGAAGGCTGATTTTTATCCAGAAATTCCAGAACAAGATATTTATTTACAACCTTTGAGTGGTGTTTTGATTGGTGGATTTTCACTGCCAATATGAGCAAGTTCCTCTACAGTTGTACACCTTTTGACAAATGTGACTGATTTCATCAGTTTATCTCTCGGTTTAAAAAAGCCAGATTACTGTAATGCCTGCCAGAATGTTGTATGATTTTGTAATGTATATTTATAGCTTTCATTAGGATATCCTACCATCTTAAGCGACTCTTCTAATGTGCGCATCATTTTTTGATTGCCGGAGACAGCCAATTTAAAAACACAGTGGTCAAAACTGTTTTTCAACACAGCAGGCAACATCTGTTTGTAAAATCACATACTGTAGATTAAGTGCTAAATTAATCAGAACGAGTCAGTTCGTCAGAAACAGCGGGTATTTGGGACTTTTTTTTTGTGAGAAAAGTAACAGACAGTAATAAAAATCACAGAGCAGGAAAAGGGAATGATTACACCTGCTCTCCATTTTAACAAAACCTTGTCCGAATAGGGCTTGTAGTTGAAGGGGGTGCGTTAGAGATAAAACATTGTATGGTAGTCTTGTTGTAAATTAATTAACCTTTAGGGCTGATCTGAGCTCAGCTGTGGCTTCTGGGAATAGGAAGTGGTGTTTGGCGGTTTCTACCTTGCATTTACATTTAATTATTTGGCAAACACTTTTATCCATCGAGACCTACAAAAGCATGCAAACAGCTGAAAGCTAACAAATTAAAGGAGATAATGACTCATAATCAGAGAGAGAGAGACTAGGAACTAAAGCTGGCTGAAGTAAACGTTAAAAAAGTGATTGCACTTTCAAGATTGATGAAATACAACATAATTACTATATTATTATTGTAACTATCATTGTTGGCATCGGTTTGAGCCAGAGCTTGGGTATACTCTGTGTGGTGTTTCACATGTTCTTATAGTGTTTGTGAGGGTTTCCTCTGGGTTCTCCAGTCCAGAAATTGAATAAAGTGTATGAGAGAATGTGTGTATGGGGCCTTGTTTTGGAATAGTGGCCTTGCACCTAGGGGTCCTAAGATTGTTATGGATCTATTGTGACTACTGAGTAAATGATGAAGATGACATTATTATTATTGCTATTATTATTATTATTAGTAGTAGTAGTAATTGTACAATTAGTATTATTACAATTGGTATTATTATTATTATTATTATTATTAAAAGCAAAGTGAATAAAAGTTCATATACTGTAAATACAATGTAGTGTCTGTTTTCTGTTGAACTACACCCAACACTACACCCACGGTAAGTTTTCCCTGTAGCAGATCTTTCTGCTCTTGTCGATTTGAACTGATCTCCGGCCAAATTAGTTCAGAGTGCTTTGAAGTCGCAGCTGAAGGGGAAAAAAATGTGCTGCAGTTCTCGGCGGTACAGTGCTTAGATCCCTTTCAGAGCTCTCTGACACCGGCAGCACAGCCGCCACCGTAACGGGAGAGCGGCCGTACTAATGCCTTTGTGCATACACTTGGATCCACCTCAAAGTTGCATCGGAATTGAAAACAACAACGCCGCGCAAACTTTGGTCTCGCCGGCGGTCTTGAAGCATGAGATCAGCGAGAGGTTAGGAATGCAACGCGTTCTTTCAAAGACGCCGCCATAACCCAAATCAAAAGCACAAAAATCTTCAAAGGCCGGAGCATCCAGTACAAAACAGTCCGTGCAACTCTGTCCTCTAGTTTAACACTGTCAGTCTGAATGACGGCTTTGGACCACTTTTCCACCCTCTTCCTTTTTTTTACTTCAGGAACGTAAGAGAACGAGACGAGGAGTGGAGAACCATATGCTGCATGCTTGAGAGTGGGAGAAGGAGAGATAGCAGGGGGTAAGGACATAAAGGGAAGGAAACAAGGCTAAGAAAAAGAGGAAAAATAATGATTTGGTCTTGAACAATTATGTTACAAAGGTCAACTGTTGGGTGATGGGAAGGAAAGCAATTGTGGTCATCTTGCAAAAGACAGAGAGGAAATAGCTTTAAAGCCATTAACATTACAACTACCTAGGTTTGGGTTCCTCTTGTGCCACAAGGGGTGGCTCTGGCTCCTCGGGGCATGGCACCAGAATTTTGGCAGCAGATCCTTTGGATGCTGTGGGTTGTAGGATGTGGCTTCCATGGATCGGACTTGTTTGTTCAGCACATCCCATCCGGTGCGTGATCGGATTGGGATATGGCGAGTTTGGAGGCTGGATCAGGGACCTTGGTCTCTCTGCATGGCAGGCTGTGATGGACTGGTGCCTTTTTGTTCAATGCTATTCAATTCATTAGTGCTTAGTGTTCTGTCTGATTGGTGTATATATATATTTTTTTTTACCTCACATGACCGATTTTTAGCCAATATTGAAACTAATTTAGTGGCACAATGTCTAGTAGTTTATTATGTGGAAAAGCTTGCGTTTCAGGCCTACACAATTTGAGTGATCGTTGGTTCTCAACAGACCTTTCTTGAGATGCCACACTTTCAGACCTTAACCTCTGTCTGATTGTTTGGTGAAGCACCATAAGAATGAAGGATTTCTTCTTCACAATGACAGGACAGTGAGCAGTAAACCTAGCCTTATTGCTGTTACATGATTCCATGGACTTTTTAACAACAGCTGTTACATCATCGAACATTTTAAAAATCATTTTGGTTTTGCCCTTCACGACCTGAGAAGCACTGTGCTTTCACTTCTGTCCAAAGTGTCCTGTTTCTCTGGAAACCTTTTATTCTATGACGTTGAAGTACACTGTAGTTACTTCCTGGATTTGACATATTTATAAAAAGCATAGCAATCATTCATAGAAAAGCAAACACGATGGTGAGTGATAAGAGTATAAAAGTGCTCTTACACTTCTTACACTGTATTCCACGGGATAAATTAGCACATTTTGGAATGCACGCGCAGAACGTCACAGCACCTAAGCGGTCATGTAGACCAGAAATAACTAGTTCAGTGTTCACAGGAATAGTGGAAAGAAAAGAAAAGGGAAAAGGGGGAGTCAGAAGGGCAAAAATGCCTGTTATGAAGTAAGATGCTTATGTTTCCTCAATATCAATATGTGAGTGAGCAAGGGGGGAGAATGAGGGGGGGAGAAAAAGAGATGGAGAGAGCGTGTGAGCATGGAGAGAGAGAGAGAGAGAGAGAAAGAGAGAGAGAGCGTGGACGTGTGTGAGTGCGTCAGCGTGACTATCAGGCAACCCTCACCAGGAAATAACAGTGTTGCCTAGGGATGAAAAACAAACAGGAATCACATACCAAATATAAGATTGTGTGTTTTCCTTTTCTGACTCTATGACTTTGCTGCAAACCAGGGACCGAAAAGAGAGCCATCTAAACCCAACTCACCCTCACTGACTCTGAGCTGAACCCAACGTGACGGCTGACTCTGACACAAACTAACCCCTTACTGACGCTCAGTGTGTGTGTGGAGTCTTGTTGCTAGCTGCTCAGGAGGTAGCTTATCAGCTCTTAAAGCTTGCTTTAGATAAGTAAGAGAGAAAGGGAAAACAAAGATAGCACAGCTGACAGCTTCGCACGTCTATTTCATCAATCTGTTTTGAGGAAACCTTGTGCTTTCCTTCTAGGGGAAAAATGGGGCAAGTAACAAGACTTCATCTATTTTGTGCATCCACCTGTATCAGCTCGGAGTAAAAAAAAAAAAAAGCCAGGCTTTTAGTTTTTTTTAACGTAATATAAAGTGGTATCACAGAAGCCCGGTATGATTAGATGTGGATTAGATGTGATTAGATTAGTGTGGCGAGGCATCAAAACAGGAATTATTCCTTTGTTGCTGATCTTTAGCCTCCAATCATCCATCGACTACGAAGCGCCATATGAGCCGAACATCTGCTGTGCCTCATTGCCTAAAGGAACATTCTACGTCTGAAACATCACCCACATATTAATTTCACAGATTCATTTAATTGCAGTGGAGGCTTTAATCCAGCAGATCTTTAGGCAGTCAGAACGTGAGCTAGATTTTTCAGGGCTGGATCTTGTTTGGTGAAGTTTGTATCAAAAAAATAGCTTTTCTTAGATTGTGTAATTAGATTGTGTCATCTCCCTTTTAAGTATTTGTGTATGTCTTTTACATTTTTATTTTTTCAAACTCTTCTTAAAGGTCCCATATTTCACTATTTCTTTAAACAGGTTAAGACAAGTCTAAGAGTTCCCCTAAAGTGTGTGCGTGTGTGTGTCTGGGTGGTAATGATCTAGTTGAAATAAACCTTGTATAATATTTTTTTCATACCTTACACTTTCATTACAGGTATTCACTCCTTTTCCAAAAGCAGCGTTTTAGTGTCTATGAGCAGAGCCGAGCAATAACCCAGCGATGGGGATTATTATCTTATAATCTAATTGGCTTGTTTAAGCTTAAGCCGGTACAAAAATGGAAAAGTTACACACACAGAAGGTTCACACTCAGTTTGTTTGTACACACACACAGGAGAGACATCTGTCTAAAAATGACTAAAACCTGAATCGTTTATAATTAATTCTCTTTAAGGGACGATACTCATAAGCTTTGATTTGGAAGCAGCTGAGAATGGAAATCTTTGTGATATCGACATATTAATGTTTCTTCTTCTTCTTCATTTTATTATCATCATTATTATTATTATTAATAATACATTTTCCACTCTGAAAAGAATGAGCTGTTCCTGAAGTATTTAACAGCTACTAACAGACATTAAGGGACTTGTCCAAGTGCCAAATAGTGGCGACGTAGCAGTGATAGGGCTCAAAACCCCTGACCCTCCTGTCAGCAACCCAGAGCCACAACTGCCTGAGCCCCTACAGCCCCCACCCTATGTAGTGTATACTGTATAATGAAAGAGATGACATTTGATATTCAGCCTGAGTTAATATAGTTGGATACATATAATTCAGGTAGTGAAAAGAAAAATGCTATTAAGTAAGTAGCAACAAGAAAGCACTACTGGAACATGTGACAGGCTAATGCTTACAGCATGACTCAGGAGTTTTTATGATGTAAACGTGCTCATTAACACAAAACAAATGCATCGGACGACCCAGTGTTTATAAGGATTGTTGGAGCTCACGTGTCCTGTGCAGGCCTGTGCTATACTGTGGTAAAACCGGCAGTCATCAACTAAACCCTGCTCTGATTTGGGTCACATGCTGAGCCTGAATCTCCCCCATTCCCCAACCCACCCCTTTCCATCCTTCTCGCTCTCTTCCTTTATGAAGAAGCGTTGCATCATTGTCATGCAACATGTACTCCAGACCTTTGTTGTGATTTCCACCTTGCATCATCATACACATATACACACACACACACACACATGAACACGCACACTCATACGCAAAGGCGAATTGGGTGGCAAGGCTGTAGGTAGCAGAGAACTTTGGGTAATTTTGCACTGGGTGAGAGGGAGACAGATATTGTGATGAAATTGAGTGTAACCGAGGGGAAAGGGATACAGAATGGCTCTGGTCCTATATGCGTGTGTGTGTGTGTACGTGTATGTGAGAGAGAGAGAGAGAGTAAAAGGTTATCTTAAAATGCTGTATGTGTGTGTGTGTGTGTATATATATATATATACAGTATGTTTAAGCTTGAAACACTTCCTATTCTTATCATTTATCTACAAAAGAAAGAATTCCAAACAGCGAAACTATGTGTGTCTTCTGTTTTGTTCAGTTTTTTGAAGTTTTGTTCAAGTTTTTAAATTTTTTTTATTGGCCGAGCGATTTCTCTGAATAAGATGAGAAGAATGATCAGTGATCAGGGTGACTATAAGAGCTGAAAGGATCCAAAAGCTGCTCAGAGGATTGAAGGAAGTTATAAGGGTAAAGGTCAGGCGTGTAAAAAAAAAAAAACACACCCACACGCACACACACACACACACAGCTGGGAACAGTTAGAATACATTCAGATTTAGAAAAGGACCCAATATCATGTAGGTTTTTTAGGTCTCATACATTATTTAGACATTTTTGTTATAAAAGGAACATTTGTAAAAAATAACCTTAATTGATAGCTTTCTCTTCTAGTGCCCATCAAGTCCTTTACTCAAAAACATAAACCTGACTACTAAATGAGGAACTTTTTTATTCCGGAGCATGAAATTCAGCGGTGAGTTTCATGAACTTTCAGGATATTTTATTAAAGCATTAAAACTTACGTTTGTGCACACATATACACATACACAGAGAGAGAGAGAGAGAGAGGGGAAGACAACCCGGCTTTCATCTGTGGTCCAAAGTAGCATTACCCAGAATTCCTGGCCCGACATAATGCACTGATTCCCAGAAGCAGCTGTCGTAGTAACCTTGGCAGCTTTTTGCGAGTTGTGATCTTTTTTCCCCTCCTCTTCTGCTTTCTGAGTGATACAAATGGAATTGAATGTAAATTATTAATTAGCAGAAATGCTAGGGGAATGTGTTTATTTATTCATATACAAAGACAGATATGTCGTCTATAAGTTTATTCAGTTAAAGACGAAAACCTATGCAGAATGTCATCTAGGATTACAGGAATAAGTGTATTTGTGAGAAAAAGAGAGCGATAAAGATCCGTCTGCGAATGCTCTAGCGTTAGGAAATGTTACAGATGTGTCTTTTCCACTGTTGTCTTGTTGTCTCGGGTGAATGTGGTATTCTAGGTCACTCTCCACCTCCCAAGTTCCCTCGTGTCATCCATTAACTCTGTGTATGTGTGTGCAAAGCATAAATGGCAATACCAGAGGCCAGAAGTCATCTGCTGTTTTGTACTTAAAGGTGTCCATGAAGTGTTCTTGTCTGCCCATGAACTTTTTGTGTTGTTGTATGTATTTTTTCTTATTTATTTTAACCCCAAACCTGATTTACAGTTACACCAGGCTACACTTTGTTTTTTTTTTTCCATTGAACTTTTCTATTGTTTCTCAGTCACTCATCAGCTACATGTGTGCACATTTTCCTTTCTTTCTCATTTCTCTTCTCTTTCCCTTCCGTTCTCCCTCCCTCCCTCACACCCTCCCTTCCTTCCACCCACCCTCCTATTTTTGCATATGATCCCTATAATTTCTCTCTCTTTCTCACACTGTCTTATTTATTCACTCACTCACTCTGGCTCTCATTTTGGCTTTGTGAATAGTTTTTTTGACTTTTTCTTCGATGCGGTTGTGTATTTGTGTGCGAGGTCAGCTTGAGTATCGCTATGGTAATAGTGTCCTTAGCGGAACAGGGTGTCTGTTTGCACATCCACACTTAACAGATTGTGGCACAGGGTTCTCTGAGTAACCTGATAAGGCCCTGATGTTGTGCTTTGTGCATCACGGTTAGAGACTGACTCTGGTTACAATCGCACACGCACAGCCTTCTTACATCCGACACCGTTTGATGAGCACGGACCACCTGACCTGTCGTGACCCCAGGTCACTAAAAGGGTGGAGTCGATGTAATTGCTGTAACTGATTAATAGCTGTTCAGCCCTAATAGAATTTTCATTTAGACATGAGTCTCAGATAAATAACCGTAATTACTGACTCATCCTGTTGCTGTGATGCACCGCATGGTCGGGCATTGCTTTAATTGGGTAAAAACATCTCGGTGATGTGACTGTTGCTGAGACAAACATGTGGAATTAACATCCTGAGGTCCAAATAAGACATTGTGGGAATATTCACTGTTTCCTGTCTGAGTGTGTGGAGGTGTCCAGTTGAGAGCGGTTCACAAATGGCTTTGACCACAGAAAATAAATAGAAAGGCAGATGGAAACAAGGTTTTGTCTGGAACCAGAAAACATCTTTAGACCACTAGGCTGCTGCTGGGTCAGATTGACCTGCTGTAACGTTTACACAGATCATGCTTCGTGACCATGTTCAGTGTGTACTCCTTAGCTCTGATAATAATTACTGTTACACATCTACTTTAGTCACTACTGCTGTAACTGGTTTCAGTTGAGCATCACTGTTTCAACATTAACACACAAAAGTCTTCCAAAGTTGCACACTCTGATTCACTACAGTCATCCTTTGCTATGTTTCACTTAGAATTCTTGGTATGTGTTTATAAGTATAATATCTGTCTTACCTTGCTATATCTGTTGTGGTGTCCTACATATTGCTGCATAGTTTTGGTTGATAAGATTAAGATTAGTTTATCTTTATTATTAAGATTATGATTTTAAAGATGAAAAAATACATACATGTATCAGCAAATTTATCCCATTGTGCAAAGCTCTAGCCTTCTTCTTTCCCCAATCCCATGTTATTTTTGCCCAAGTTAAATTCAGATTTTTTTCAAGTCTGGTTTGAATCAAAATTCTGATACATGTAAGTACTTTACAGTAGGACTTGGTCGTTGTAGGTTTTCCTGCTCTGCACACCGTCCATAAAGTTTGTCACCTTGAACAAGAGTACGATGTAATTTCACAACCATCGTTCCATGCAAAAATGCGTTCCAAAGTTCAGCTGAGACTCATATAAAGCTTGTGCAGTCCCACTGAGCAAAATCGAGTTGGTGTCTTTCAAGTTGCTGTATATTAATACAAATTTACTGCTTTTTTTCACCTGGAACTAGCTGTATGGGTAGCTATAAAGCTAGATTAGTATTTCCTATTGTTGCTATTGCATGTACGTTGCAGGTAAATATAGTCAGTACAGTTGGTGGGATTTGGAAAAGATTGTCAAGGTGCTTTGAAATATTGAAAAATATATGAATTAGCGTGTTATGTTTGAACAACCATATCAAATGCATCGTTTTGCTTTGTAAAAGTCAGTAGGAAGTATTTATTTTAGGGTTGGATGAGTGACATAAAAAAGACTAGTTACCATTATATCAAAAGCCTCCAGGCAACTGTGAATGCATAATCTGCTTTCCCAGGTGCCCGGGGTAGTCATTTGTCCACCTCTGGATGAAGACGTTTCTCTGGCACCACTTCACATTAGACAAGCAGCTTTGATAACACAGCAGACAAATCATCTAAATGGAGCTAATCTAAAAACACACCGGGAGAATTTAGTGAATACACAACACTCAGAGGTTCTCCCTGCGAATCATTTAAGCTACAGTTTGCAAAGCGTATGAGTTATGCTGAACAGATATCTCCACATTAGGATAATTGCAGCTCTTGTGTGTATGTGTGCGCGTTTTTTTTTCTGCACTATTTTATTTTTAGAGAACATGGGAATGGCGAGTGGGGAACGCTCATTTTGGCACAGAGATATATGCTTAAGTGCATGCCACTGATACAGTCCTCATGGAGCACAGGAGACAAAGAGACAGGCACATTGTGTTTGTGTGTGTTTTTCTCGAAGAAAAGGATGTCTGCTTTAGACAGAGAAAGAGAGAAAAGGTTTAATCATTTATAAGGCAGGCACACACATCTGTATCTCCACTCCTCTCTGCTGCATTCTTAAGCTGTTACTGGAATATTGAAGCATTTGTTTTCGGAGGCACTGCATGAAACCTCCAGCATTCATCACGATGTAGCTCATACTTGGACTGGTACAATAACTGTAAAATTTCACTCGAAGGGAAAATATGCATGCATGTGTGTGTGCGCGCGTGTGCGTCTGCAGGTGGCAAATTGAGAGGCAGTTTGCTACAGGCTAAGTATCTTTACACTAAGTCTCGCGAGTCCTACAAACCGCTGATGATGTAATTGAGAAAGAGGTCATTAGGTAAAGCCGAGCTTGCCAATGCCCCAGTGTACATTTCCACTGGATTATATCCACATAGCATCACCATTTCTGACTTTATGTTGAGAGAAGTCGAAATAATAGTCCACCCCACCGATTTAACAGTGTAATCCATTGTGGTGAATATGTTCAAATTGTTGAAGATTATCACACAATTAGAGCAGTTCGTTTAAAAGACTTGATGTGGCTTACAAAGAAATTAGCTTTAGTTAGCAAATGGCGTGTTGTTTAACTTCTTGAACTCTAAACTCTTTTTCTCTCATCCCTATTTACTATTAGACATCCTGAATTAATTAATAATATTTAAGATAAGTAAGTGAATAATAGAGAGAATAAAATTTGAGTAAGAGATAGCTACTAAATACTGACTACTGCTAGTCATGTTAGCATGTTTGGTTAACGTCTTGAACTCCAAATTCACTTTTTTCTCTTATCACTTTATGCTATTAGACATCCTGAATTAATTAATAATATTATTTGAGATGAGTAAGTGAATAATAGATAAGTAAGATATAGGAGTAGCAACTAAATGCTGGCTATTGCTAGTCATGTTAGCATGTTTGGGTAATCCTCACATTTAAATATATAAAGAGTAGTGGATAAAGAGAAGAGCACAATCTTGCTTCCATGTTAGTTACTCATTTTTCTAACAGACATCAGACCTGCTTTCATATGTGTTAGTACTTTAACAGTTAATTGGCCCAGATTCACTAAACCCAGGAGAGCTCTAAAATGAATTAAAATAGCTTAAGACCACAAAAATAGGGGGCTTCAAAGGAGTGCGTTTCCGTTTGTGCATTTGTGATAAAGCTTCCTTCAAAACGAATCCTCTGTCAGTGTCACTGTGAGCCGTTAAGCACAACATTTTTTTTTTCCCTGAGACGCTGAGACAACAGTCAGGCTATCAGCTATCAATTTGACACATTTGTCACAAGCCTGTTTATTCTGATTTGCATCTTGTGTGTCAGAGAAACGAGTATCTACTCTATCTGAGTCAAACTAACCACAGCCGCTCATCTCCGGGTCAGAGCTTCAGTACAAAGCAGGCTAATCTCATTCGCGTGACTGTAGGTAGTAAGCTTGGAGATGATTATCTCAGGTGAAGCTCTGTCACTAAAAAAATAAAAAATAAATAATAAAGTAATGGTCAGAGAATCATAAAGATTCACTTTGCTGTGCTCTGCGGTGATAATCCGATAATAATTGGCTTTGAGATGAGCTGTTGGCTGTGGCGAGGGAGAGAAGCTAGCTGCTGGCTTATGGTGTTTGGTAGTACCGTTGTAGTGCCTCCCTGGATTGTTTGCTGTTGCAACAGAGCAAAGGCTGGAAGGGAGGAGGAACATATTTCTTCCTTACACAAGCATCCAAAACAAACATGGCCAGAACTTGAGCTCCTCTGCACTAGACCTAAAATTCCACAACATCCACGCAGCCAAGGAATTCGTCTCCCTCTCTATGTCTGCCTCACCGTTACTCTGTCTCACTCTGTCCTGTTCCCTCTCTTTCTCTGGTTTCAGCTTTAAATCCCCTAGAACATTTTACATTTGTTTTAAATCATTAAATATTCTGTCCGGACACATTTTCCTCTTTAACAACTGATGAATCTATACCGTAAATAATCATGCTAACTCCATGTTACCTAGCTATCTAGCTAACTGCTAGTAAACAAGCTCAAACTTGTCTAAAACCATAAAAAAGATTTTGTGATAAACAATTGTACATACCATAATATAACAGTATTACTTCAGACATTACCATGATAGGCACCATAGGACTTTATAGATATTTTATAGACTTTATAGATTATATTTACCAAGGGTAGGTACTATGGCATTTAAGTGGGCACTGTGGTAGTACTATGGTGTGTACCACAATGCTTTGGTAAATACCATGGTGCTTCTCGGGTACCACAGTTCATCACGTATCTAATATGGTGTGTTTGTACACAACGTTGTTTTACAATTTAGACAGAAATAAAAATCAGAAAAGACCACTAAATAAAAAAAAAATGTGTCCTAACGTTTGACTGGTATTGTACCAGATATTGTATATAGGTTGTATATGGGTTTCAACATACACTATCTACAACTAAAATCTTTATACATGTTCCATAGTACCATAGTACTGTGAATAGTAGAACCGTGTATCATACTGTAGCTATATCAGCAAATAAGTACCATGGTAGTACTGTACACACCATGGTAAAATGGTACCTAATTAAAAATAGGGAACAGGTTGTATTTGTATTAACATTTTCTCAATTAATTACCTAAATTAATTCTCTCAATTAATTACTTTAACACTAGACAAATCTAGTAATTTGTCATAAGAAAGAATTAATCACTAAAAATGGCTAAGTTATCTAGCTAGTCAGCTAGCTAAGCATGCGGTTTCTGTCGAGAAAATTCTATCTAATCTAATCATGAAGGCATGATTTTATGAGCTTATACATGGAAAAATCTATTTTCTTTTTGTTTTGCTTTGTTTTTAACAGAAGTACAGAAAAAAAAGCTTTGCTTTAAGTGGAAAAAGTTATTTGAGTTCCATACTAGCAAATGTTCCTTGAATAGCGCTAGACAGTATGTCGAGAACATATGGTTGTAAGCAAACAGCTAGATGAGAGGAGTTATACATAAAAAAAAAAAAAAAAAAATCTGTTTTAGGATTAGTTATAATATGGAAGTATACATCCATATAGTTAGTGATCTTAATTTGCCTGAGTGTTTTAAAGTTTAATGTAATCAATTTTGATGATAATCAATGTTGTCATAAAACAGTAATAACAGCGAACTGACTGACTTTTTTTCTCTTTTTGCTAGTCCTCTCTCTCTCACTCTCTCTCTCTCTCTCTCACTCACTCTCTCTCTCTGCCTCCTGCTAGTCAGACAGATGTTTGTTAGCGGTTGGCCCTTAGAACAGATGTGCTCTTGTTTGGTATCTGTTCATCCAAAAGAGCATAGTTCAGTGCATGTTGTTGTCAGCCCACAAAACACCACACACACACACGCAACTCCTGGAAAAAAAGTACCAAACGTCTGAGAAAATCAAATCTTTACTCTGCTGATCTTCCAGTGAGCATGAGGAAAGTTGATAAATTCTGCATAAAGCCGGTTTCATGGGACTAACCACTATTTCTAACTAAACATCTGTTTGAAAAGAAAGAGGATAGGAAGAGAAAGAGAGAAAGATAAAAAGAAAGAGAGCTGACAGTGTTTTTCCAGGTGATGTTCACAGCAATGGGAGAAAGAGAGAGAGGTACAGAGAGAGAAAGAGAGGGGGGGGGGGGACGGACACACTACCCGGTGAGTGTGGGAGGTACAAAACAGGAATGGCAGTCATGTCCGTTTTCATCCTCATGCTCCTGGTCTCAAAGCCCAGCTGTGCTTCACCCTCAAACCACATTAGGAGGTAATAAACATGGCACACGCGCACACACACGTGCACACACACACACACACACACACACACACACACACACACACACAAAAAATAATTTCTCTCCACATGTTTGTGCAGCTGCTGAAATGACTTCACTCTATGTGCATGTGTGTGTGTGTGTGTGTGTGTGTGTGTGTTTACAAGCAGGAATATATATCTTCAAAAAGTCCTTCAGTGATTAACTGAGGGCAGGCCATGTTAAACACACACACACACACACACACACAGAAGCACACACATTCTTGTTTTGCCTCCTTTGTGGACGTTTTCCATGGCTATAGATAGATAATAAATGACACATAACTTTAACCTTACTCGCAAACCATATTTGCTTCTTTCTCTGTTTTCCAAATCTAGTTAGATATTTCTCGGCTTGTGAGTGGTGCAACTAGTTAAACATTCACTCTTTTATTGGGCAATCGTGAGTATGATTATGCCTCATTTCCATCTTCAGCAACCACTTCATCCTGTTCAGTGAATTCAGAGGCCAGTCTGAGAGTGGAGTGGGAATTCACCCAGAGCGGGACTCCTGCTCCTCACAGGACTCAGTTACTATTGTTATGTGTAACACAAATGGATATTATGTATCCATCAGTTATTATGTACACCACCTTACTCAGATTTCCCAGTGTGTTTTCTGACAGAGCAACTGTATCACCAGGGGACAGTCGATACAATATTATCACAATACCTAGGTGACAATTTGATTTGTATTGCAATTCTGCTATTATGATTTTACAAATATCCCGGTTCTATATTAAAGTTTTATTTATTTAGATTCTGTTACAATTTAGAACAGTCTTAGCAAATTATTAGCTCCGGTCACACAGGATGCTGTGCTGCCTGCCTATGTGTGAATAGTTTAGAGTGTGCCACCTGTAGGATTATAGTGGAACGTCAACATTTTAACACCTCAAATGCAAACATACTGTATAGGAATGAAAAATAATAATAATAAAAAAAATCTATTTTGCAGTCTGCGTAGTGATACATGAATTGCCACACAAAAGAATCACAATACGTAACTGAATTCTTTTTTTCCCCCATCTCTAAGTTTCACCATTGTAAAGGATGCTGGAATGCAACCATGGAGTCATCATTTGAGTGTCTGTTGTGCAATAGGGAGAGTGAACTAGTGTCTAAGTATAAAAATGTGAAAGAAAAAATCTGCTTCATAAAGATCCGCCACTGAGTCCCCACAAAGCTTGAGGTAAATACACACCGCAGTGAGACAGCTTTTGATACCGCTCAGAGGACGCAAGACAGGATGAGGTAAAATGCAGTGGATCAGTTTGTGTGTGTAAAAGAGAGAGAAAGAGAGAGAGATGTAGCATTGATCTCCTTAGCCAACTCCCTTTCAAGACAGGCTGCCTACATGGATAATAAGTATCACATTCTCTCTCTCCTCCCTTTCTCTCTCTCTCTCTCTCCTCTCTTTCTCTCTCTCTCCTCTCTCTCTCTCTCTTTTAAATTGTTATGACACTCAAGCACTTCAGCGTCTGCTGCTAAAATATTCCTTTTTAATGACTAATGAACATAAGGCTCGATTTCTCCCTTGGCAGATTATTAACATTTGGCACGTTGGCAGCGTGGTGCGCCGTAAACGCATTTCTGCCTGCATTGCTATGCAGATAGTGTGACGCCTGTACCCAGGGTCTTCATGCATTAATTCAGACCATCAAATCCCCCTTCATCCAGATTATTTGACTCCTCTGTAACTAAGAAGATTATTATTTTGGAGATTCACTTGTGTGTACGTACATGTGTGTGTATGTGAAGGCTGAGAGGGTGGGCCATGATATTAATACGCAAAAAGGGTGCAGCTGATTTTTCATCATGTCTGCGTGAATGAATTTAAGAGATATTGTCAGTATATAATGTTCAAATAATGTGGGTTACAGTTCTGTGGTTACAAGCATCTGAGCACAAAGCAAAACTCACATTTATATATATTTTACAACAATAGTTATTTTTCGTCTTATTCATATCATCTTATTATGCTACCGCTACTATTAAAGGAATAGATTTTTTTTTAACAAAAATTGAACTATGCCTTTAAGAGTGTGCGCACTAAGCTAGCTAGCAAACATGGGAAATGTTAGTGCTAAATGAAATCATTACTGTTAAAGTCTAAAGCTGAAACCCACCATGTGACTAACTGGAACAGGCTAAAACTAGTTTAGCGGTTGGGTCAAATGCTAGCAGTTAAATAGCTGTTAGTTAGAAAGCTAGTAGTTCTAGGTTTAAGTTGTAAAGATGACTAAGTTTCTGGCCTTTAAACAACAGTCTCACAGAATGCAACACACACACACACACACACACACACATTATTTCAAACTTTTTATAGCTACCTCCACTTGAACAATATTTTATTTGATCTGATTCTTTCCGATTAGTGATTCCAGGTTAACTATTTCCTATGAACGCTGGTCTAATAAGATGTGCGTTTGACATGTGCAGAGTGGTTCTGCCTGCTGTGAAGTGTTTAATCTGCTGGAAATATAACAGAAGAACTTTGAGGTTAGGCTTCCCATCTTTTCTAATAAATCCTACCTTTTGCATTACGATTGGTTACAAGAATTAACCAACCATTAACTCATCTATGATCGGTTAGATGTGAAGTACGAGACTTTCATTGCCCCTATCTCAGCCTACGTCCCAGTGGATGAAAGTAAACAGGTGGGTGAGAGCGTTGTTCTCAAAGAGTCTCACAAAATCTCCCTCCCGGAAACTGGTCCGCTTAACGTTACACCCACTTGTGGCGAACATGCAGAAAGAATATATTTATTCTGACAATAGAGAAACATTCAGGTCAACTGTTTATTTGACCAAAATTTACTTATTGAATAATTATATAAGGTTTACACCCCCCGCTTACCACTATCCTGAATCATCAATTCATCAGATTGCTCCGACTGAGGTGTTTACATGACGCATTTTTAGTTTTTTACTGTGAGAATGAAGAGAGTTTTCGAGTTCTGAAAACATCCATCTAGTCATAATTTTGCAGACTTTTGTGTGAAGTGGCTCAATGCTCAGTACGTTATAAAACATAGAGGTTGGCTTAATAAGCTGATAATTTCTCTCACATTTTTTGTTCGCACGCTGCTCATTTGCACATAAGATCAAGACTATCTTGCACTACTTAGGCTGTGGACAATCACACTGCTGCTGACACACATCTTATATTATGTCATACCTTCTGTTTCAAATCATCCTGCTCGTTACATTTCTAGACTTTTTTATCTTTATACTTTTTATACTTCATAGTTTACACTTTTATTTTGTAAATTCTGTTTATGATTTACTATAAAAAGTTTTACATTTTTATTCTATTTTATTTTGTAACTTAATTTCCAGCTTAAATTTTATTTTGTTGCAAATTCTGGGCTCCCCAGGCCTGGGGTCGACTGTGAGTAAATGAATGCAAATTCAAATTGTCACATACACAGTCATACACAGTACGATATGCAGTAAAATGCTTATACAACCGCCCATGACTTAAAAAAAAAAAAGATTATCAATAAGAAATTAATTGTGGAAGAAAATAAGAAATAAAACACAGAAAAAACTTTAGCTATAGAAAATATAGCTATAGAAGATAAGAACAAAATATAAAATATAAATAAATTCTATCTTTAGTTATATAATAATAACATAAATAAATATATTCTATATATTATAATTATTATCATTATATAAATAAATTATATCTTTAGTTTAAATTTCTTTCTAGTGTAATATTTTTAGTTGTGGTCTAATTTTCTTCTATTTCAGGTCACAGACAGTCGTATACGCATAATAATTTTTCATTCTATATCATATTGTGTATGGTTGTGTATTTGACAAATAGAATTTGAATTTGAATTTGAATAAAAATACATAATAGGGACTATCTTATACACAAGCGGTAAACGTTTGGACACCCCTTCTAATTCTTTCTTGACTTTTGTTTCCTTTCTATATTGTAAAACAATACTGAAGGCATCAAAAATATGCAAAATATGCAATATGCAGTTTCATTATGGTGCTTGAATGGTTTTGCAAATGCACTTGATAATACTGTTCTTGCTAGAACTATTCCAGAACAGCTGCCCTTCATGTCCTAATCTACCAACTGACTATTATCGCATGATGTTCTGCGTGTTATTTTCATAGTTTTGAAATCTCCGGTATTGTTCTAGAGTGTAGAAAATAAACCACAGAACATTGAATTTGAAGATGTGTTTAAACTTTTGACTGGTACATTTTAAAAGTACTTATACCGAGAACTCGAGTAAAGCTTTGATTTATTTCTTTGAAATCGTCTTCGGGAAAAAAAACAAAAAAAAAACATGCATATTATTCATCATAGGTTATTACAGGTTAGGAACTCCGAGTTTAGGAGCTGAATACCTTTTATACACCTGCTCCAGCTTGAAAGCTGGAACATTTAAGCTTTATACATCTTCATAACATCAAGCATCTCACACTCAGGTAGGTTACACCGAGGCTTGTGAATCGCTATGGGATAAATCGCAGGAGTGAATGGCACATCTGAATGACAGCTGTGTAAATAATATAAATATGCATGTAAACCTGCACTCCTTTATATGCACATCTGTGCCAGTCCGGGTTTTTAACTGCTGTAAGAGCGGGGCCTGCGTACACCTGGCGCTTGACACACTCGCACTCTAACAAGCCCCTTTAAGAGAGAAGCCCCTCGGGGGATTTTTTTTTTTTTTACTCAGAACAAGCAGACCCGAGTGGTATGTTCTGCACTTAAGATGGAGTGCTGCGTCCCGCTCTCGTTATTTCATTACCTACAAATATCGCCAGTGTGTACTGTATACATCCTCACTCGAGTGCACTTTAATGCCACTTATACACTAATCTAGTGTACTTTAAACATGGCTTCGGGTTATACCGAGTTTGAGGACAAGGGAAGAGTGATTTTGGTTCAATGAAAAGGCGTTTGGTAGAAAGAGAGAGAGAGAGAGAGAGGAGAGAGAGAGGAGAGATTGCAGTGGGCTGGAGAAATCAACAGCCTGCAGTGTGTGTTGTACAGGGACCTGCAATCAATAACTAGCTCCTCTTTTGCCCCCTCAAGGACGTGTTAATACACACAGACACAAACCCGCACACATATACAGGATGCTGTCATCCTTTACACACACATGCACTCTATGGGTCTACATGGCGCCATTTTATGAGGGCGTTAATTGCTGTGACGTGTTGGTGGAGAACGCTACCGGGTGAGGCAATGCTGAGATTTATTAGAGAGAGGGGGAGAGAGGTGGTGTTAAACAGATAAAAAAACAAAGTATGAATGAAGATAAGTGCGAGTGGAGAGGTGAAAGGAATAGGGAAGGAGAGCTCGGTGTTGTTGGACGGGAACAAGATTGAACGGAGGTACAAAGCGTAGGCAGTTATGAACCCGTGCTTATCTTAAAGAGGGCTTTTAGACGCAGCGTGCCGGAGAGAAAAAGTGATCTTTTTTTTTTCTTCTTCCCACCTCGTATCGCATATCCCGTATCCCTCTCTCACCCACATAATAAACAAAAAGCTCTAATTAGAGAAGAAGACTGAGGCAGTTTGGGATGGGGGGTTGGGGGGGGAACAGGAGGTTCAAGGTAGGCAGATTCCCCTGTTGTCTCATTCCGAATAGTCGTCTTTATCAAAGAGGATCTTTGCATGTCTATGAGGGAAGTCTCACACACACACACACACACAGACAGCAAGAAAGAGAGAGAGAGAGAGAGGTAGACAATGAGAGAAAGAAAGAAAGAAAGAGAGAGAGAGAGAGAGAGAGAGAGAGTGGCTC
>JAOVVB010000043.1:11628921-11639922 GCA_028570985.1 Heterobranchus longifilis
ATGAAAATTGCGTCAGAAAAAAACAGGCTACAGTTTTGAATAAGTGACACAAGCTGGTAATCTGACATTATTATTATTTTTTTAAATCACTTGCGTTATTACATGATGCAAAAATTGCCGTAAGTCGAATCTCATAAACAAACCCATCTTCTTCTACGTAAACATTTCTACATGCGTATACAGTAGACCTTTTTTTTTTTTTTTTTGTTATTAGGTTATAGTACAGCGTTTCAGACAGATTTCCTCTTCGCTGTCTGTGGTGGCGCAGGCTGGAGGCACGCGTCTAATCTTCTTTAGTCTGTCTGAGACCTGTTCCGTGTCAGCTCACATCTGTGCTCACACACATGGTTACACACACACACACACACACACACACACAAAGATATCTTCATTTTCCAAAACAGACACTTGCTACCCATCATCTGAGTCTAAGCACTGACCAGCTGAAGCTTAAAATCACATGATACGAGCTTCCTTTATTACAGGCTTTGGTTAAATACTCCTATTAACCTTTTCATAATAAGAAATATTCGGCAGTTAAATCCAGAGCGTCGAAGCATATTTTAGAACTAGGTCATGTTTAAACATCAGGGTCAGGTTGGTTTGTCTAAGCTGTTTTAAAGGTAATGGTTATAAAGTTCAAGCATCATCTCTTGAAGCACCACTGAAATAAAGGCATGTATTATATCTGTCTATATTTATAGTTGATTAATGATGAACGATTATCTTTACAATTAACGCCCAGGATGATGATGATGAGGAGGATGATCAGCGTTTCAGCTGAAGCTTCCCCGTTACAGAAGACCCCGTATATACACAATGGCAGGTTATTGTTTTTATATAGCACTCCATTGTGTGAAACAGGGAGAGTATTTTTAGAGCCAGTTGGAGCGTGTGTTCCTCACGAGTGCTTAAAGCTGTGCTGTCCTTCTCTCTCACTTCCTCGCTCCTGTGTGAAAGGCATCACTGCAAACCAGTGCATTGTATGTGTGTACGCATGGGTGCGTGGGCTTGTGTGTGTGTGCGTGTGTGTGTGTGTGTGTGTAGCACGTGGCTGGCGGGCGGCTCTTTGTTTATTAGCATATCTAAATGACAGTGGCAGCACAGAGCCTGCAGTAATTAAGGGCACAACAATGGTCCTCCTAATGATGATTGACATACCATTACATGCCATGGTGTGTGTGTGTGTGTGTGTGTGAGAGAGAGAAAAAGAGAGAGAGAGAGAGAAGAAATTACAGTAAGGCTAGGTTGCTCTGTGAAGTATAAAAGCTTTTGCAAACATGATCTCATAAAATTTATGTCATGGATTTGGTTCAAATTCTTACAAAAGGGAAGTCTTTACTCAGATTGTCTTTCCAGTGGGTGTGCAAGAGAGTGTTTATGTATAATCCTAATGACGAGTGTTTTCTTTGTACACATTACACCAGCGTATAGACTAATTGCTGTTTGCTTGGACCTACTGAAGAGTGTGCGTAGGGGTTGAAACCCTCCTTCAGGCTCCGAACTCCTCCTATCTCTCTCTCTCTCTCTCTCTCTCTCTCTCTCAGTCTGTGTCTCTCTCTTTCTCTTTTCCTTCACACGCATACGTGTGCATGCACACACGGCCCTCATCCTGTTACTGTGTTCTCTGAGGGAGTGGCTCTGTCCTCAGTTGCCCGCCGTACTTTAAAACATATGAACCGCCCGAAGCCCTTACCCTCTATCACTTCTCAAATACACAGCCCTAAATGCCCCCCAGGGGAGGCAACAGGCTCTCAGCTCTCTCTCCCTCTCTCTCTCTCTCTCTCTCCCACTACAGAAAAGGCACGGTTACAGACGTCACTGCTCAGAAATGTATATTATTTTCAAATTATTTGAATGTACTTCCCTCAGGTAAAACGATTTCTTTCAAATTTGAGTTGTTCCTGAGGAGATAATTTTTATTTTATTAATTAATTAATTTATTTATTTGTAATACATTCTGCTTAGTTGGAACCATCTATAACGGATGTTTATGGAGTTTGCACGTTCTCTCCATGCTTGGTGGATTTCCTTCGGGTTCTCCCGTTTCCTCCCACAGTCCAAAGACATGCAGATTCGGCTAACTGGTGTTCCCAAATTGCCTGTAGTGTGTGAGTTTGCATGTGAACGTGTGTATGAATGTTTAGCGCGGTCCCTAGTTGGACTACGGATGGATGGATGGATGGAAGGATGGAATGGCAATCATAACTTGACTAAAGTAGCATCAATGCGAGTTCAACCTTTACATTCAGCTTTATCCTGGTCAAGGTGAATCCAGTTTAGAGCCCCCAGTTCATGTTTTTGGGCGGTGAAAGGAAATCCCAATTGAAACCCAGGTGCGAACATGGCCATAATATGGGAAACTAAATGCACCGGTGTTTGAGATTGAACCCTACGCTGCCCACTGGGCCTCCCAGCACTGCTATATTCTAGCAGTGAAGATTTCAAACTACAGATTTATGAGAGAATGTCTCATAAAACTACAGCTTTTCAGTATATCAAGTAATCCATTCATCTTCTATACCGCTCTCCTGGCACCTATCCCAGGAGTCTTAGGGCACGAGGCAGGGTACATCCTGGACAGGGTTTCAATATATCTCAGGGCACACACACTACAGGCAATTTGGGACCAGTTAATGGAATTTGCATGTCTTTGGGCTGTGGGAGGAAACCAGAATAGCTTGAGGAAGCCCACCAAACAAAACCAACTCCATGCATACAGACCCGAGGCGGGAATCAGACCATTGACATTGGAGATGCAACGCTAACCACTACTCCACCATGCCACCTTCCAGTGATCCAACAATATTGTACCAAGTCATTCTGGTTGCTTTGGCTTCCTTAAAGGTGTTCATGTTTGATTAAATGTAGTGTAAGATGTTTAAACACTCTTTGTTTATGCATTTGCATTAATAATGCATAATTACATATCCCTATAAATAGAAGGTGAGCCAGTCCATCTTCTAATGGATAAGTTATATAGATCAAGACCTTAATTAACAAATAGAACGAAATATATATTTAAAAAATAGGTGATTCTCATAAGCATTTATTGACCTAGGAACTGGCCTTTTATTAAAATTGAGTCCTATTGAAACCTATTGTCCTTTATTTTTGGCAGTTCAATGAAACATATGGAAATTACCTTCAACAGTATTCCCACATGCTCTACATTAGCATTTGCTCGAAAAACATTTTAAATGAAGATGCATACACTGAAAGGCTTAGAGATATCTACCGCCTGGTAGTGTTCAAAAAGCCTTCAGCAAGTAAATTGATTTGATTTAGTTCACAGAGCAGAGAAGGACACATTGGTCTGCACTGAGCCAGATCAATAAAAGCTTTTATGGAAGGTCCACTTGTAAGAGTAATAATAGGATCTAGGCTATAACTAAGATTAATAGCTGCGGAATGATGAGGAGAAAACACCAGATGTAAATCATTAAGTGCCGCTGTTATGTTTGAAATATCTTCATGACGAGAATACGCACATCCGCTTTGCTTGTAGACACTGTTTTAGAGGTACAGAAACGCAATTCACGTCCAAAAAACGGAAAGGCATTAATGTCCGCATGCAGGGGCGGTAGGGCCGCGCACGACACGCCGTTTGGTGATACATCGTATAATCCCATTAACACTGACTGTAGTGGTGTATGGTTCGCGCATCCATATTTTGCATTATCATCGAGATGCTAATCAGTATTGCAATCAAATAGATGCAAGTGTAAAAGTGTTAGTTTGCATGTTAAAAAACTTCGGTGAAGAAAAAAAAAAGTCATATAGCAAAAGCGAAAATGAACCAGAGTCAAACTCATCACTGATACTAAAATGAAAGGAAGTTGTTGATAACATACGAGGAAGTGTGTGTTTATGCGTGTTTTCCCATATACAATATAAATAATAGAACTCAAAACAATCTCTCTGTGCCATCTCTCAAGAGCCACAATTATAAAGTATATGCACAGGATCATAAGGTTTGGATGACAGGTCTGTGCGCTCTCTCTCTCTCTCTCCTTATAATGTGCACACACACTCACACACACACACAAGCGTACACCCATGCCTGCTCTCAGCGGTGACAGATGGTGGTGTCAGTCATAATGAGATAAATCCGATTGCTGCCGAATGAAAGATGTCCCTCCAATCCAGAAGGGGGGGGGGGATAAGAGAGGGAGGAGAGAGCACGAGAATCGATGTGTCTGTGTCTATATTGATGTGTTTGCTTAGAGTAAAATTGGCATAGAGGAAAAAATGTGTGTGTGTGTGTGTGTGTGTAAGTATATTTCTCTGTGTGTGTGTGTGAGTGAGTGAGTGAGTGAGCGAGCGAGACAGAAAGAACAGTAACACTCAAATGATGGCTGAAGTAATTCATATTCTGTTACACATGCAGACACCCCTTCCCCGTGTGTCACGTGTTCAGCCCGCACAATCCTACCCATCTCTCTAACACACACACACATACACACACCACACAGAGCACAGCAGGGTGGACACTGCAGACAGCTTGGCGATACAGGGAAGGTGTGTCGACCGAATTCTATTGTTTTAGAATCTATGAGAAAACACATCTTGAGGGGGGAAAAAAAGAGAAAACAGGGTGATGAGAGGTGGAGGAGGAAGAGTGGAACGGAAAGAGTGTGTGTGTGTTTAGGAAGTTGATTACATGGGTCACGCCTCTTCTATTCAGACAAATATACTGTGCGTGTACAAATATACTGGATGTGGATAAAGTGGACTTTTTCTCTTAAAAAATGGATGAGAACGTCTTTAGAAGTGTGTGTTCTTTCTCTTCGGGACTCTTTCTGGACGAGAACAAACTGAGGTTTAACATAAACATAAAAATAAACTGAGGTTATACACTATCATGTGGTTGCTGTTATTAAATAAAGTCATTCTCTGTGGTTCTCTCGTTCTCACACAGACTGGATTATGGGTTGTAAATATGCTGCTTTCTAGTATGATATTACTCAAGGTATCCCTAGGCCATTTTTTTTTTCAGTTTGACACATTTTTAACTGGTCTCCTGCTGAATTAATCCGCAGTCGCCATTTTGACCTCACAACTTTTCCTCACAACTTGTACAATGGCTAAATCTTTTCACTATGCCTGTAGGCATCCTCTCCAGGCTATGTGGCTGCAACAGCATAGTCACTCTGGTGTATTCCTGCGATGCATGTTTGCAAGCATCTCTGGATGTCTGTGATTGGTGAATTTTTAGTTGTTATTCATCAAGAGGACTCTTGAGAGATCCAGGGCTTAGAACTTGGGTAAATGTGGTAGACTGACAAAGTGATGACTGAGGCAGTAATGAAAATGGTTTGATGAAGGATCCCTCTCCGAGCAGCCGAGTGGCTGATGTGATCAGCGTCTATTCATCACTGATTATACCTCACACATGTATACTTATTGCTGTATGTAAATATGGAATATTAAATGTTTGAATTGAACGAAATTCTCCACGTTTTGAGTAACATATCATTTTGTGCTCATACAGTACCTTGTCAGATATTTCAGATGTAATCTGATACCATGCTTGTGCAGACTTTTACAAGTAAAATAAATGGCAACAGGAATGCAGTCTCTAACAGTGTTATCTCTTTCTTCTCTAAGCTGCCAGGAGTGAAGAGGAAGCTGACTGGGGCTGTGGATGGTGCTGCTTCAGTAAACGGGGTCTCTGATACCTCAATGACCCAAGGTAGTGCCAAGCGACTGTGCCTTCAAGATGTTACCCTGGCCATGGGTCCGAGCTATTCCCAACACCCCTTCGCCTCTGGAACTGGGATGGGTAACCAAGGAAGTGGGCTAGATGGAAACAGACTGAACAGTAACAATAATGGTTTGAGTTCTCCTTACGCGATGCCTCCTAAGCCTAACCCTGGAGCAACAGCTGTAGGCTCAGGAAGTCTGGCACCTACCTATAATCCGAATGGGAACTCAGCAGTTCCTTCTGTTGAACAGGAGCTTCAAGAGATTTTGGATGAGCTTACAAAGAATCCTGACCCTTCTTTACCTGAGCTGGATATCGAGAAAATCTTAGGAAACAAGGTAGATGAGCAAACAGGGAGTGCTGGAAGCTTTGCTCACCCTGAGGGAAGTGGAACTCCAAAACGTTCCCCACAAAGAGCTTCTCACTTGGAAGCCCACCTTACCCAATCCCCTGTTTTTTCCCAGGCTGGCTCTCCACAGATGGGCCCTAGTCCAACTGGTGCTCCTTATACCCTACCCCATCCATCCAAACCAGTCCCATCCCCACTTTCAGCATCGCCACTTTCTTCTTCTTCTTCCCAGACCCAAAATCAAGCTCGATCTCCGATGCTTTCAGCCGCACTTTCCAACCGGTCCACTTCCAGTTGGCGTGAAGTATCACGTGCCCAGCAGCTTCAGCAGTTGGCATCAAACAGTAAGCACCACTCCACCAGCAGTGGAGGACCACCACCAGCTCAGTCAGGTTTGCCTTCACTGAGCCAGCAAGGATCCTCCTGGGCCGGTCCATCTCCCCCTTATCGGCCAGGGGACAAGCTTCCCAATTCATCGCCCCACCAGCAGCCCTTCAGCCCAGCCAGCAGCATTCAGAGTCCTCAAAGCTCTCTCATCTCCAGCATAACTCCAGCCCCATCTGCTGGACCTTCTCCTCCATATAGACCAGAAAAGCTTGCCAGTCCAGCTCTTGCTCAGCCACCTTTTAGCCCTCAAAACCCACTTCTTCCAGGAGGTACTCCATCTGGAGGCTCGAGTTCTGCTGTCCAGGGATCCCAAGCAAATTATCTGAGTGGTATACCCCCATCAACAGGTTCCACGGGGCCATCTCCTCCTTACCGAACAGAAAAACAACACCCTAGCCCAGCTGGTCCAACTCAGCCTGGAACTCAGCCTTCCACACAGGGCTGTCCCTTCAACTCACAGAATAGTCAAGCACCCAACATGTCCAGTCAGCTCTACAAAGCCATCACAGCCAGCCAGCCTACCAGCAACAGTCTCAAAATACTCATGCAACAATCGCAGACAAAATCTGTCCAGATGCAGCTCAGCAAAGGCAACTCCTGCAGCATGGGTCCAGAAAGTTTCTCTTTGAACAACACCAAGCCTTTGCGACATTTCGATCCAGAACCTCATGGTTCCAAGATGGGGACCATTCCATTGGGCGGATTCCACAATGGCAGCATGCAGTCCATAGCACCTACATCGGCCACAGGGCATGTACATCTGCTTCAACAACGCATGCAGAGAGGGATGCAGGCAGATAGCATGTTACCCCATTGTGGAGAGGTGAGTTTTTCTGCTTTCTTTGTTTGTTTCTATGTTCATTGAAGTTGACATATCAGGCACAGCTATACAGTGTTTCAACAAACAACAGACACACAATATATCCTTAATAATGGCCACGGATGAAGTTACCTCAAAGTCTAGCTAATGGAGGAGATTATTAGTACCAGTGTTCACCAGTGCAATATCTGTTTATGCAAACCAGTCATGATAATCTGAATAGGCGTCTTCAACACTACTTTAAGATGTTGGTCTTGAAACGCTTGTTTGTTATACACTTGAGCATTCTTTTTGAATGACTTAGGCAAAGAGTTGATGGCCTGATGTAAACATTTAAAATGACTTGGATAATTCAAGGATATGAGAGAATGCAGGGTATCTTAATACTTTTCCACTTGTTTGCTAAGGTTTAGGTAAGTCTGTTTAATGCATACTCACTGGGAAAGGTCATTTGAAATGAGGCAGGGAGAAAGGGAGGGAGGGATAGGGTGGCACCACGCAGAGTTTCTTGCTTGTACAAGGGGTCATTAAAGAGTGTGTATATAGTGGTGTGTGTGTGTGTGTGTGTGTGTATGTGTGTTTAAATGGGGGACTGGTGGATTAGGAAGCATCAGTGCATAATTGAACGGACAACAGAGCAGAGGAATGTGAGTCTTTGTATGGAATGCACATGCACAGTGTATCTGGATTAATTAAGACTGGTCTAACAGTGTTTCGTCTCATATAAGAGCGTATGGTCTCTAAAGATAAAAAGAGTTCATTAGCACAGGGGTGGGATTAGAAGCCCAAACAGAGGACAGGAAACCTTTTTACTCAACATTTGTAATGTATGCTGGCCCAGATCAAAGACCCTTGAGAATAACTTGAACTTGTTTGTTAGCCTACATATATACACATGTATCTCTTTAATACATGCTCTGTATTGTTTGTTATTCTTTAACAAGTATTTTATCTCTTTTGTCATAACTGTGTGTGTGTGGGTGGGTGGGTTTACGCCTGCGCGTGTGTTTGCACAGGCTAATGGGAGAAACGATGTGATAATCTGCGCGCATTAAAGAGAGAATGAGAGGGTGCCTCTTGATGGGTGTGCGTGTTGGACAGGCACTGAAGAGGAAAAAAAAAAGAGTGCGAGTGTGTAAATGTGTGTGCGTGTGTATAGAGTTTCAAAGTACCGCCGCAGCATTGTCTGTCGCAGGCTGGCGCTCTGTTTGAAGACACAGTCCACCTCTTTGAGCCCAGTAACCCTCTTTCATCACTCCAATAAAAGATAATGAATTTTAGAGAAGGCGGGGGCAGCACTTTGGCAGGCATGGCTGCCAGCTTAAAGAGGCCCTTCTGACACGAAAGGGAGGGAGAGTGAGTGAGAGAGAGAACAAACCTGTTACGTCTAAACGCACACATATGCATATCGATCAGAGTCCCTTAGATGTTTAGAAAAGGGGTAGATAGTTAGAATAGTCATCTTTCTGTTTCGCTTCATGCGGACAAAAGCATGAACTGTGTAGGAAAGGTTAGTGAGAAAATATGCGTTCGTAGTAGAAAGAAATTTCTTTCAAAATGATCATTTAACTAACCCCATGGTTGCACCTATTGTGTCAATGTTATGAATTAGTGCTTTGTTTAGGACAATCAATATTGTCAATGATGGTGTAATTACATAACATGTTGTGAATGTTTATGTATTTACATCTCTTGTAAGCACTGTATAAATTGTTGCATCACTACAATATTACTACAATACCAAAACCTGACCATTTACATAATATTGATACCAAATATATCAAGGATGTCTGTATTTTTACTCCCTGTTATGAATTTATGAAGTACGTTTTTATTTTTATTTTTTGCCAAATGCGTGTTATAGCCATGTCATGTGTTTTATCAAGTCAAGTTGAAATGAAAATGTTTGCATGAAACAACAACTGTATAATTTACAGTACATTATAAAATGTCTTTCAGTTAAAAAAAGAACAAAACATACAAGCACACACACAACAGTGCTTAAAGGCTTACAGGATGAAACTGATTAAATGGGTCAACTTATAGAAAGCATCGAATGCGTAGATGAACTCTGTGTAAACACTTATATCTACGCCGTATAAGTGATGCACCTGACAAGCCGCTGACCCCCACATCTGTTTACAGTAAGAGGAGAGGACATGAAGAAGAACCGAACCATTATTGAGGTGTTTTTTGCGAAAGCTCTACAAGAATGCAGTCGTTTTCCCAGCAGGAGATGCTTTCTCGGATTTGTTTACTGAAGTGGGGATCCCCTCCTCCCTCCCTTCCTCCCTACGTCTTTGTCTGCATTTCTCTCTGTCGCGCTCTCTCTCTCTCTCTCTCTCTCTCGCTCTCTCTCTCTCTCTCTTTCTTACAGTCGTGTACTCTGGCTGAGGTTTGCATGTCAAGCCTGGTGGTTTGTAAAGGAAGTCTGTGCCTCTGTGTGAACAGAACAGAGAGGTGAGCTTGTCTTTATCTCTGTCTGTTCATCTTCATCCCTTCAGGCTGAGTGGAATCACAAAGTGCGCATTCTCGCCCACATGCAGAAACAACAGTTTGTTGCTTTTTAATATTCACCATTCATCTTTCACCTGGGCTGCCTTATTAGTTCTTCTTTCCTCTAATTCATCGCTGTCCTTCCTGCTTTGTTATGACAGATTGGCTGATGTGTGTGTGTGTGTGTGTGTGTGTGTGTGTGTGTGTGTGTGTGGTGGCTGTGTGTGTGATTTAATGCTGTTTTTGAAGATTGAATATTTTTGCCCCTTCCTACCCTTGACTGCGCACATTCACTGCCTGCTGGTCTGCTCGTATCCCCTGTGTGTGTTCAGTGAGTGTGTGCACAATTCCATCACCAGCAACTGTAATCCAACTATCAGTGAAGAACAGTTGTACTGGGTGCAGAGGTGGTGCTGAGCGTGTTTGTTACGTGTTAGGCAGCGAAAGTGAGGCTAACTCGGGTGCAAATAGGATAGAAGTTAGAAGAGGAAGGAAACAAGGACATATGTGCGCGTGCACACACACCAACTTTGACCTCAGGTCTCTTTCACCATGTCTGATACTTTATCTCCCACCCCCTTCCCATCCTGTGATTCTTGTCCTCTCTCTCTCTCTCTCTCTCTCTTTTTTTCTCTCCCTCTCTATGTTGATGTCCTTCCTCCAAGGCTAAAAGGGGGAGGGGTTGAGACATGGAGACAGAGCAGAGAGAAAAAATATTGCATGCCTGCACCCTCCCTCACACACACACACGCACACACACACACACACACACACACACACATCGGCCGACTCAGCAGGGAGTTGAGAGAGTAACCTTGTTTTGAGCTCCTCTCAACTCGAGCACTTTAAACGTCTCTGAAAAAGTGACTCGAGAACTGTGTGTATGTGAAAGTGATGGACAGAGACAGTCAGACAGATGGACAGACAGACGGACTGAGGAGCCTGCATGTTCTTCGTGGTTTTCTCACCTATCCAACAGCACATGTAATAAGAATGGATTAATTAATTAAGTGCCAAGACTCTATTAATGATTAAACCTGGGCTTAATTTATAATTTATTGCATCGCATCATTTTAACCCTTGATGCTCCTTTACTATTTCTAACTCATACAGCTTATTATACAGTAACTCCCTGCAGGACAGGCACACTTTCCTGGAGTGTAGGAGTTCTCTTTCAAGCATACGTTTCGGTGTCTCACTATGGGATACGCCCCTTCCGCGTATTCCTCAGAAGCCCTATTA